>BLSH010306120.1:869455-881874 GCA_018402905.1 Glandirana rugosa | reverse complement strand
GGCGGTGGTCACTGATAGGTGCCGCATGTCTGGCGGTGGTCACTGATGGGTGATGGGTGTCTGGCAGTGGTCACTGATGGGTCATGGGTGACTGGCGGTGGTCACTGATGGGTCATGGGTGACTGGTGGTGGTCACTGATGGGTGACTGGTGGTGATCACTGATGGGTGACTGGCGGTGGTCACTGATGGGTGCCGCGTGTCTGGTGGTGGTCACTGATGGGTGAAGCGTGTCTGGCGGCGGTCTCTAATGGGTGACCGGTGTCTGGTGGTGATCATTAATGCATGACGGTGACTGGCGGTGGTCACAGATGCGTGACAGATGAGTGGCGGTGGTCACATATGTGTGACGGGTGACAGGTGACTGGTGGTGGTCACTGATGGGTGACGGGTGACTGGCAGTGGTCACTGAAGGGTGATGGGTGACTGGCGGTGGTCATTGATGGGTGACGGGTGAGTGGCGGTGGTCACTGATGGGTGACTGGCGGTGGTCACTGATGGGTGACGGGTGACTGGCGGTGGTCACTGATGGGTGACGGGTGGTGGTCAGTGATGGGTGATGGGTGACTGGCGGTGGTCAGTGATGGGTGATGGGTGACTGGCGGTGCTCAGTGACGGGTGACATGCCACGGTCACTGACGGGTGATGGGTGACAGGTGCTCTTTATGATGGCAGTCTGATGACAGGTACACTTTATGATGACAGGTACCCTTTATGGGGGCATATGTGGTGACTGTTGGGTGACAGGTGCATTTGGGGGGGCAGGGGGGGTCAGTGTCAGTGTGATTTTACTATGCAGATCAGTAACTCACTGATCCCAGCTCTTCTCTCCTCACACTGGATGCTGTGTGAGGAGAGAAGAGCTTGTAACAGTGAGTTACCGCTCTGTTTACACTGGATGTGATCGGCTGTGAAGTAGATCGCAGCCGATCACAAGGTGTCAGCCGCCGGCCGGCGGCTGATACTAATGTCGGTGACAGGCAGTGTTCCCCAGGATGCATGCGTCGTGCGAACTGCGGGCGTGCCATTTGTGATCAGCTGTGACTTCGTCACGGCCGATCACGTGGTGAACAGCCATAACCAATGGCTGTTCACCCCTGTAGGTGAAGCGGCGTGTCCTGGGGACACGCCGACACCGACAGAGCCGGGATGCACGTGCCCGATCGCGCGCAATCCCGGCTTAAAGGGAGGACGTCATATGACGTCCACCCACTGTAATAGCAGGTCTGCTCCGCCGTAATTTGACGGTGGGCGGTCCTGAGGCGGTTAAATAACAAACATGCCATACTTACCTGCTCTGTGCAATGGTTTTGCACAAAGAAGTCCCAATCATCCTCTTCCCTGGTCACCTGCCAGCGATTCAAGCTCCTCCCCCTTCTAGTACCCCCCCCAAGCAAGCCACTAAGTGAATCTATTGACACATAGAGTGGCATGGCCCCACTCTGTGCTACCTCAACACTGGATTTGATTAACAGCTGCAGAAGTCAATGGCTCCCACTGCTCTCACAGAGTCCAGTGAGGAGGAAGAGAGAAAAGTGCTGCTGCTGTCAGGCACAGCACCGGGTCAAGATCGGGCTCAGGTAAGTATTTGGGGGGGCTGACAATAGAAGGTTTTATACCTTAATGCAGAGACTTTCCACCTTTACAACACCTTAGCTACATTTTCTTATATATATATATATATATATTTGTGCTCGTAAGGTTACATACCCCGGTAGAATTTATGATTTCATGGTCATTGTTCAGAGAATATGAATGATAACACAAAAACTTTTGTTTCACTCATGGTTAGTGTTTGGCTGAAGCCATGTATTACCAATCAACTGTGTTTACTCTTTTTAAATCATAATGACAACAGAAACTACCCAAATGACCCCGATCAAAAGTTTACATACCCCAGTTCTTAATACCGTGTATTGCCCCCTTTATCATCAATGACAGCTTAAAGCCTTTTGTGGTATTTGTGGATTTGGCACTTTATCTTCTCAGATGGTAAAGCTGCCCATTCCTCTTGACAAAAAGCTTCCAGTTCCTGGAAATTCTTGGGCTGTCTTACATGAACTGCACGTTTGAGATCTCCCCAGGGTGGCTCAATGATATTGAGGTCAGGGGACTGAGATGGCAACTTCAAAACCTTCACTTTATTCTGCTGTAGTCAATGACAGGTCAACCTGGCCTTGTGTTTTGGATCATAGTCATGTTGGAATATCCAAGTACGTCCCATGCACAACTTCCTGGCTGATGAATGCAAATATTCCTCCAGTATTTTTTGATAACATACTGCATTCATCTTGCCATCAATACCAAGGCCAAGTCGACCTGTCATTGGCCTCATCCACAAATACCACAAAAGACTTAACGCTGTCATTGATGTTAAAGGGGGCAATTTATGGTATTAAGAACTGGGTTATGTAAACTTTTGATCAGGGTCAGTTTCTGTTGTCATTATGGTTTAAAAAGCATAAACACAGTTGATTGATAATAAATGGCTTCAGCCAAACACTAACCACGAGTGAAAGAAATGTTTTTGTGTTATCATTCACATTCTCTGAAAAATGGCCAAGAAATCATAAATTCTGCCAGGGTATGTAAACTTATGAGCACAACAGTAGTGCTCACTGTTGTATTTATTAATAAAATGAAATAACCACAAAAATGCATGCACTTACATTCTCTGAATATAAGGCAGCATTTCTCAACGGGGGGGGGGGGCAGAATTTGTGTGCTGCCTTTTGCAGACATGCCTTCATGCCTGCTAAAACATATTGTACCAAAGTACAATGCATTTTGGTACAGTGCAATTTTAGAAATTGTTAGCGCACCTTTTTTACTTGTTTCTCGTGCATAGACCAGCCTGTTTAAAATGTGATGTTTGAGAACAAGCAAAAAAGTGCACGCACTCGGATGCACCTCCTGTTGTGAATGAGCACTCAGACTGGTGGGCCCGAGACTGCACAATTCTATAGGGTAACTTTATTGAAAAGGTTGAGAAACACTGATATAAGCACTGCAAATAAGTCAAGCCACTGGATAAAATCAGATGTAGCTCAAAAACGCAGACCACCAACAGGCCGCTGTATGCCTCTTACTCACAGCCTCAGAGTTCATCTGAGATCGCAAGACTCCACCCTACCAGTTTCATCATCAGGGGCCTGGGCTAACCCCCAAAAATATGTGATGCCAGAATATGGTATTGCTGATGCGGTTCATGAAAATTGTATTGCTTTGTAATACCGCATACAGCTTAAAGGCATATCCCAAGCTTGCATTTTAAAGGATTTGTGTTTTTTTCCATGTCACCTTTGAAGTTGCATTAAAAGGACCCTCTACAGTATTTATTGAAAAAAAATGCCTTGTTTAATGTCCCCCATGGCAGTGCCCAGCTCCCCATTCCCTAGCTTGCCCATTAACCTTGCAAATGACCAGAATTTGAAAATTTGACCCCCTCAATTAATTGTACCCAGACTCATCGCTAATTAAAAAGAAAGATAACACAGCCTAATGACACCCCTATTTCAACAGTACTCTAACCTTTAAAATAAGCAGCCAAATAATTACATGGTGGACTCTAAAATGCAATTAGGAGCAATATAAATATACATACTTACATGGTTACATAGTTACATAGTAGTTAAGACTGAAAAAAGACAATAGTCCATCCAGTTCAGCCTGTGTAGGTGTACGTTTGTCATTGCCCATATCCCTGTATGTTGTACTCTTTAAGATATACATCCAAGAGTCTTTTAAATATATCCATAGTCTCCGCAATCACTAGCAATTGTGGAAGAGAGTTCCATGTCCTTATTGCCCTGACAGTGAAGAACCACCTATGTAGTTTAAGATTAAACAGCTTTTCTTCCAGTCTCAATGTGTGCCCCTTGTCCTCCTACATTCCCTGAGACTGAACAGTTTTTTTTTCTATGCTGGGATCCCCATTGAGGTTCTCCCCCTAGTGAGTACTTTGCATTTATGATTTTGCCCCCAAGTGCATTACTTAACATTTCTCTATATTAAACCTCATTTGCCATTTGTCTGCCCGCTCCATTAATTTGTTCAGGTCATTCTGTAAATTTTCAATATCCTGGTGTGATGTCATTGCCCTGCTTATCTTTGTATCATCAGCAAAAACTGAGACTGAGCTATTAATCCCTTCCCCTATATCATTAATTAATACATTTAATAGAATTGGTCCCAAGGCAGAACCCTGGGGTACCCCACTTGTCACTCCAGGCCAGTCTGAGTACATGTTATTAATCACCACCCTTTGGACACATCCCTGTAACCAGTTCTTTACCCAAGAACAAACCTTATGATCCATGCCTGCAGACCCCAGCTTGTAAATCAAGTGTTTATGGGGAACTGTGTCAAAAGCTTTTGCAAAATCCAGATACAGTACATCCACAGGCCTTCCCTTATCTAGAGGGTTGCTCACTTCCTTGTAGAATGCTAGCAGGTTTGTCTGGCAGTAACGACCCTTCATAAACCCATGCTGATTACTAATAACGATGTTACCTTCCTCAGTTAATTTTTGGATATAGTCTCTAATCATCCCCTCCAGTAATTTACCCACTATTGATGTTAGGCTGACTGGCCTGTAATTTCCAGGAATATGTCTCTGCCCTTTTTTAAATATTGGCACCACATTGGCTTTTCTCCAATCGGCTGGTACCAATCCCATCATTATACTGTCCACAAAGATTAGGAACAATGGTCTGGCTATAACCTGGCTGAGTTCGCTGAGGACTCGCGGGTTTAAGCCATCTGGTCCTGGTGATTTATTTATATTACGTTTATCTAGTATTTCTTTGACTCCAGCCTCTGTTAGCCACGAGGGTGTGTCCTGTGTTGTGTCACTAACAGTATAGTCGCGGTCAGTAAACCCCTCTTTTTCGTGTGAAAAAGCTGAGGAGAAGAAGGAATTTAGAACAGTTGCCTTTTTTGTGTAATCTGTAACCATCCTCCCATTATTGTCTTTTATGTGTGCAATGTGCTCTGATTTTGCCTTCTGGCAATTCAATAGACCATTCATTTAAACAGGCACAATAAACTTAAATGAAGAAGTAATGAGCAAATCAGCCTTGGTTCAGTTTGTGAGCTGTTCATTGAACCCAGCTTTTTCTACAAATAAAAAAAGACCGAAAATTTTGAAAAAAAAAAATTCTCTATTTTTGTCACAAAACTTTGTAAATAAGTAAATTTTCTCCATCACTGGTGGGCACTGATGAGGCTACACTGACGGGCACTGATGTGGCAGTACTGATTGGCACTGATGAGGCGGCACTGATGAGGTGGCACTGATGATGAGGCACTTATATGCAGCGATGATGAGCACTGTTAGGTGGCACTGATAAGCAGCACTGACGGGTACTGAGAGGTGGCACTGATATACAGCACTGATGGGCACTGATATGCAGCACTGACGGACACTGCTAAGCGGCACTGATGGGCACTAATAGACAGCACTGATTGGCACTCATAGGCGGCACTGGGCACTGATAGGTGGCACTGATGGGCACTGATAGGTGGGCACTGGTAGGTGGCAATGGTGGGCACTGATATGTGGCACTGGTATGCATTTATAGGGGCACTGGTGGGCACTGATAGGGGCACTGGTGGGCATATACACTGATAGGGGCTCATTCTCTGGTGGTCTAGGGTGGCATCTGAAGGTAGCACTGAGTGCCATCCACACTGGGCACTATGTCACTTACCTGGTGGTCTAGGGGGTCTCCCTGGTGGTCCAGATCGGCTCCCTGGTGGTCCCTGGTCGGCTCCCTGGTGGTCCTTGGTGGGCACATTCCTGGTGGTCCCTGGGCAGGCTCCCTGGTGGTCTAGGGTGGCGATCCGAGGGAGGGCTGTGCTGATAAATCATCAGCACAAACCCTCCCTGTCAGGGATGCAGCCGATCGACTCTCCACTCATCAGGTCTGCAGACCTGAGTACAGGAAAGCCGATAAACGGTTTCCTGTGTTACACTGTGACCAGCCGTGATTGGTCACGGCTGGTCACATGGTAAAGTGCTTCGGATCGAATCACTTTACCGAGATCGGTATTGCGGGGGGTCAGACTGACCTCCGACACCACCGATCGCCACGATGCGCCCCCCCCCCGGGCACGGCGGCTTGTTATCCTGAGGACGTCATATGACGTCCAGTCAGGATAACTAAGCCACTTCCCGGCCGTCATTTTGCATACGGCGGTCGGGAAGTGGTTAAGTAAGGTTTAAAGAGATGCATTAAAAAAACACAATTTCTTAAAATAACAAGCTTGGGGGATGCCTTAAACCTGCACATAAATTGGTGCACCTGTAGGATGCAAAAGTGATATTTAGAAGAAATACTGTACTAAATGACACTTTTGATACTTGTTACTGTACTAAATGGCATTACCTGTGTGTTTCGTTCTGTTTGTAAACACAGCAGGCAGGGGACTCCCATCAACATATATACAAGACCCTTATCCTTACTGATAAGCACAATTAACATGTGGCTTTGATCCTAGATAGTTGCTGTGTCCTTACTGGATTTCTGTGTGTATTTACATTTGATACTTTGATCATTTTATTTGAGGGCAGATTGTGTATGTACTCTCTGGGTACTCTTGTGTTTGATCAGAACAGTCTGTCATACCTCCTAACTTTCATAGATGAGGAAGAGGGCATCATTCAGCACAAAGTATATAGGCAAAGGACACACCCCTGCACGGAAGAATTCATATGCTAAATGTGATTTGCTTTACCCACAAGTGCTTTTTTCACCGCTGCTTTTACTTACTATTTTCCTCCCCTATACTACCTTTTACATAGTTACATAGTCAGTAAAGTTGAATAAAGACACCAGTCCATCCAGTTCAACCTGTGTGTCTGTGTGTATGTTCATGTCAAAATAAAAAAAAAATCATATCCCATATCCCTGTATATTGTGCTTGCTAAGATGCCCATCTAAGAGTTTTTTGAAACTATCAATACTTCCCACTGACACCACCGATTGTGGAAGTGAGCTTTATATCCGTAGTGCCCTAACAGTGAAAAAACCCCTATGCAGCTTAAGGTTAAAATGCTTCTCTTCCAATTTCATTGAGTGGCCCTGTGTCTCCCTGAGACTGAATAATTTATTCCCTGGGCTAGAATCACCATTGAGGTATTTGGATATCATATCTTCTCTCAAGCATCTCTTCTCCAGGGAGAATAAGTGTAATGTTTGTAGTTGTTCCTTATAACAGAGGTCCTCCAGTCCTCCTATTAACTTTGTTGCCCTTCTCTGGACTCTCTCCAGCTCTAGCACATGCTTTATGAGGATTGATGACCAGAATTGGATGGAATACTCTAGATGTGGCTGAACTAGATTTTTTTAAAGTGGCAGGTTTATACTTTATCTCTTGAGTAAAATCATAAAATTAGAAAATAACATGCAATAATTCAGAGGTTGAATGGATCGTTCTGAATAACACTTTTGGTAGTTATTGTGGTCTATGCAACAGGCTAAAAAGAGACAACTACTGTAAGGAGGAAATAGGGACAGGGGGATTTGGTTGCAAAAGAGGGACAGCTGGGAACTATGGTCTGCTTGTTGAATATGCTAGCAGTGTAGCCAACAAAGGCAGTTGCCATGCATGTCTCATTGTTTTGCTATAATTTCCTTTAAGTAGAAACCACGGGGTTTAGTGCCATATTTTTCTCTGTGTTTCAAGGTGTCTACACAACATGATTACTGACAGGCTGTAGTGGAAGATGAGACTCACAAAATATATTCTGTACACCAGCCATATATATTGACTAAGGTGTCATTTCTATTAACATTGTAGCAGTTTGTCAGCCAAATGAGGAGACTATGAGCAGGTTTGGTATAATAAATCACCAGGGGCCTATAAAACGTTGATAAACTGCTCACCTTCAAAGCTATTTGCAGACTTAAGACTTAATAGATATATGGTGGTGCCATGATGTTGAAGAAGTAAGCAGTGTACTGACCTTCAATGCAAATTTTGTGATTTTTTTTTTAACAACAAAGCAATATTAGCGTGTGTTCGTTCATGCCAGCAATAATCTTTTTTATTACTTCCTTTCCCATACTAGAAGATTGAAAGGATCACCAAATGATTGGTTTCCTGGCCGACCATCCATACAAAATCTGTTGAACTTCTAGGCAGCTTTAGAGCTTAACTTATAAATATCAGTGAACACAATGTGTTAGCTGGCCACAAAACTCAAAACGGAGTAGCCTGAGGCATCTTCACATGCTCTCATATATTTGCTCATGCGCCTCTTGTTCAAATTTCCACATTTGGTGAGATTTGGTCACCTATATCATCTCCTGCACTTTCCTATTGGACAGTAAGGTTGTCTACAGTGATGTGCCAATGAGACATGTGGCAAGTAGAAAGGAATGAGCTAACTTTCAACTCTGATAAAAAGTGTAAAGTTTTGGGGTACCATCATCCCAGTCCTCCTCTGACCCAAGAGCAGACATAAAATGATTTGTTCAGGCACCTGAGGGTGTCTGCTTTTGACTTATTTGACAAGTTAAATAGTTGTCCACCTGTATAGATGTAGCTTCATCTCAGTGGCTTGAAGCAGCAGGACAGACATAGTCACAGCTATCTACCAGGCTTTGATGCCTCGTCAATGTCAACATGCTGCAACTATTGCACCTCTGTTAGGGAGCTTGGGGGATATGAATATTATTATTATGCTTGCAGAGTTTTCAGCCTGAACAGCAGTTATTTTTACACATATAAAACATGAAACATGTCCACAATCTCAAATTACTATGATGCATGATCAAATCACTGCAGTGTGTGATGACATCTTTCTTACCTGGCCTGCTGGAGCACAAGTCTGGCACTGTTGTTATACATAAAATGTAATTAAAGTTTTCTGATATACAGTATTTCTTATTACAGTGACAGCAAAACAAGTCAGTGAACAATAATAGCTTCATGTTTTGTTCAGGTATGCCACTGCAGTCTTTTGAAATATCCACTGGGTCATATTGGAAGTCTTCAAATTGTGTTAGTTACTGTTAGGGACCTGTAAGCACATGTGATGCAAAGCAGTTGTTATAAAAAACACTACTATGATGATTAACACAATTTGGACATCTCTGCTAGGGCATACTGGGCACCGCTAAAGTTTGTACAGCCTTCATAGAGCAATATAAATAATGTATAGTAATTGATACGTTTCAGCCAACAGCCAATGATGAAAACAGAATACCCAAATGGAAGGGTCCCAGATGCCTTCCCTGATGTCAGTTTTGTTGTGGAGATGTGTGCAGAGTGTGAGGAGTGGAATATGACTCCAATGGCAATCTGTGAAGCTCTGGTGAATTCCATGCCCAAAGGGGTTAAGGCAGTGCTGGGAAATGATGGTGGCCAAACAAAATATTGACACTTTGGGCCCAATTTGGACATTTTCACTTAGGGGTGTACTCACTTTTGTTGCCAGCGGTTTAGACATTAATGTCTGTGTGTTGAGCTATTTTAGAGGTGACAGCAAATTTACACTGTTATACAAGCTGTACACTCACTACTTTACATTGTAGCAAAGTGTAATTTCTTCAGTGTTGTCACATGAAAAGATATAATAAAATATTTACAAAAATGCGAGGGGTGTACTCACTTTTGTGAGATACTGTATCTCTCTACTCCTCACCTCACCCCTTCAGTCTTCACTCGCATTGCTAGCTTATTAACTGACATATCAGTATGGATGTCACACCACTACCTCAATCTCAAGCTTTCTAAAAATGATTTCATAATAGCCCCCCTGCCCATGCCCCCTCTCCTGACTTTTCCATCAAGATCAATAATGCAACTATCAGTCCTTCCCCTCATGCCAGGGTGCTAGGTATAGCCCTGGACTCTGATCTGCCCTTTCAGTCCCACATTCAATCCCTGTCGAAATCCTGTAGATTTCACCTCTGTAACATTGCTAAAATATGCACCTTCCCTTTTTAACCAATGAAATCATCAAGCAACTCACTCATTCCCTTGACTATTGCAACTCCCTCCTCATAGGCTTACCTCAACAGGAGCTATCTTCCCTTCAGTCTATCATGAAAGCTGCTTACCCAACAAATAAAATTCTAAATACTAACAACAACATACAAAGCCATTTACAACTCTGCCCCAAACTATGTCACCAATCATGTCTCAATATATCACCAAAACCATCCTGCTTTCAAGCTCCCTTTTCTCCTCTTCCCATGATCATCTTCTGGACTTCTCCAGAACCTCTCCCATCCTCTAGAACACTCTACTGCAATCTGTCTGGCTATCTCCCACTCTGTCCAGTTTTAGTCAATCCCTGAAAACTTATCTCTTCAGTAAAACCTATCCCACCTTCAACTAAACAACTGAACCTTCACCTAACAACTTTTGATCTAAAGCTTTGTACACACACGCAGATGGTTGGTCAACTGAACGTCCAACTTTTCTCCAAATTGGCTGTTGGCGGTTGTGTCTAGCATACTGACATGAGTCAAGTAATTGGCAAACAAAGCCAAATGTAGTGATGTGTTACAATCGCATAACGAGGAAGTTCAGGTGAATGTGATTTGTGAATTATGAACACAGGTTTACACTACCGAACACTTCCTGGATTCCGAGCATGCGTGTTTGCACTTCCAACTTTCTGTTAGGCCAACTTCTGTACACACGAGCCAACAATTGGCCAACGCCTTGTTGGCCATCAAAAGTTTTCTAGTCTTGTCAGCCAACTTCTGTTGACCAACAATTGGAAATTAGCTGTTGGATCGTGCATACTAACGGTCCGATTATCAGCCAACAGGCAGTTGGACAACCGGCCTTAATCCATCATTTTTGATGAATGTGCAATAAATTATTTGTGTATAAACTTCAGCTTGAGCCATTGAGCTTTGTGAAGTACATGATTTACGTTAAAAAAGTAAAGAGGGAGCCCAAAAAACAATAAAAGGGGATTAAAGCACCATTTGATGGCTCAAGTGGAGAATTTAAAGTATTATTGTGTGGTATTACATATGTAACTGACTAGAAAAGGATAATACTTTAAATGATATTAGATAAAAAAAGAATTATGTTAAAAACCACTACATATATAAACTTTGGGAACAGTTTCTATCTCCCCATTAGCATACATGAGATTCTCTCTGACAGACTAAAATAAGATTAAAAATAAGAGGGAAAAGATCATACTATGACTCTTATTATATTATGTACTATATAAACATACAAGTATACTGCATGTACAACATGTACAATATGTGGTGTAAACCTGATTACAGTAGACATCAATCGTTTACTCAAAAGCTAGCAGTGCTAGTATAAAAGAAATTAGCTTTCTTTAATTTATTTATTGGCCTCAAAGAGCCCTCAATGATTTGGCTCTACTACCTCATTTGTGCACATTCTTTTTCACCAGAAATGATTGCTAGCATAAGAAGGCCTTTCACGCTAAATAGGAGGGGTTAAGCAGCGCTCATTCAGCTTGTACAGACATGGGCCGATTTCTGCCAAACAGTGATCTTTCCTTTTTAGCAGCTATAAAATAACATGACATTGGATGTCTCTGCAGACCTTTGTCCCTTTAGCTTGCAGTTTCCAAGGAGAAGACGTCTGTGCTGACAAGCAAACTCTGTTTCCAAAACAGCACCGTCACAAACTGTTCATAGCAAAGTGAGCAGACGCATGACACAAAATATCAACCTCTTGCAATGCTGCTGTGGAGATGTCTAAGACAAAATGGCAGGCCACTCACCCGTGACAAGCAGAAGGATGCTGAGCTCACACTTTTACTAAGTTCCTCACTGCTCAGCAGTAAATGTGTCCAAGACAGCTTGTTTATGACTCAGGCTAAAATGTAATGTGATATAAATCACAGTGGTTCACTGTATTATCTGTAATTACACCTAACATGATTTATATTTACATAAAAAAAATACAAGAAGTAAAAAAAAAAATAGCTAGGTCCTCACTTCCTACACCAAGACTTGAACCACAGGTGCTTTTTAACCACTTGCCGACCGCCGGACGTCTATAGACGTCCTTGTCTTTGAGTGGTGATATCTGAATGATGCCGGCACCTACCAGCATCATTCAGGTATCATTTTTTTCCGCAAAAATGAAGAACATAAAAAAAATACATTTATATTTAGTACAATCCACATTAATGTCTATTATGTCACTTGGTGACACTAAATATAGTGTAATGTAAAATCGGACTCAGTATTTGTTCGACAGAACCTGTGTAAATGACGACTCGTCACTCCTTGAATCATTTTCACACTCGAGTCGTAGGAAGACGAACAGTGCCCACTCACCGGACGGTAAAACAGAATCTGTAGAGGTGTCGTCGTAACGTTCTCCAACTATAAAACACAGTACGCAGACGAGTGAAACGATACTTGTCAAACACTGCCACGACAAAACCTTTGTCTCAAAC
>BLSH010306120.1:852240-869202 GCA_018402905.1 Glandirana rugosa | reverse complement strand
GCCCAAGACCTCCAATGTAACTCTAAACATGTAACCAGTAAAAAATTTTAACGCATCACCTATGGAGATTTTTAAGTACCAAAGTTTGGCGCCATTTCCTGAGTGGGCGCAATTTTAAAGCGTGACATGTTGGGTATCTATTTACTCGGCGTAACATTATCTTTCACAATATACAAAAAAATTGGGCTAACTTTACTGTTCTGTTTTTTTTTTTAATTCATAAAACTTTTTTTTCCAAAAAAAACGCATTTGAAAAATTGCTGTGCAAATACCGCGTGACATAAAAAGTTGCAATGACCACCATTTTATTCCCTAAGATCTCTGCTAAAAATATATATATAATGTTTGGGGGTTCTGAGTAATTTTCTAGAAAAAAAACAATGATTATTACATGTAGGAGAGAAATGTCAGAATTGGCCTGGTTGGAAAGTGGTTAAAAAGTGATGCTGAACAGACTATATTGTACAGCATTTTAAAGATAATTATTAAATAGAATTCTGTGTACACACACCCCTGTACAAATGCCAGGTTTTGGAGATCTGAAAATATACACCCTGTTCCAAATTATTATGCAAATTCTATTTCAGTGTCACAAAGGTTAACTATTTTGTTTTTCAGTTTAACTCATGGATGGCATTGCGTCTCAGGGCTCTTTTGATCACTGAAAACAATCTCGGACCCCTGTGATAATTAGATTGCCAGGTGAGCCCAATTAAAGGAAAAACTACTAAAGGAGGGTGTTCCATATTATTAAGCAGAGCACCATTTTCAAGCAATATGGGGAAGAAAAAGGATCTCTCTGCTGCCGAAGAGAGTGAAATAGTTCAATGCCTTGGACGAGGTATGAAAACATTGGATATTTCACGAAAACGTAAGCGTGATCATCGCACTATAAAGAGATTTGTAGCTGATTCAGAGCCCGGATGGGTTCATGCATTGAGGAAGATTTCTGCCAGATCCATGCATCGGATCAAGAGAGCAGCTGCTAAAACACCATTACATAGCAGCAAACAGATATTTGAAGCTGCTGGTGCGTCTGGAGTCCCACAGACATCAAGGTGTAGAGTCCTCCAGAGTCTTGCAATTGTGCATAAACCTTCCATTCGGCCACCACTTACCAATGCTCACAAGCAGAAACGGGTGCATTGGGCAGAAAAATACATGAAGACTAATATTCAAACAGTCCTGGATGGTCCATATGGATGTAGTAGTGGATGGTTGGTGGACGGCCACCCTGTTCCAACAAGGCTGCGACATCAGCAAGGCCATGGTGGAGTCATGTTTTGTGCCGGAATCATAGGAAGAGAGCTGGTCAGCCCCTTTAGGGTCCCCGAAGGTGTAAAGATGACCTCTGCAAAATGTGTGGAGTTCCTGACTGACCACTTCCTTCCCTGGTACAGAAGGAAGAACTATGCTTTCCATAATAAAATCATCTTCATGCATGACAATGCACCATCTCATGCTGCAAAGAACACCTCTGCATCAATGGCTGCTATGGGGATAAAAGTAGAGAAAGTCATGGTGTGGCCTCCATCCTCCCCTGACCTCAATCCTATTGAGAACCTTTGGAGCATCCTCAAGCAAAAGATCTATGAGGGTGGGAGGCAGTTTACATCCAAACAGCAGCTCTGGGAGGCTATTCTGACATCTTGCAAACAAATTCAAGCAGAAACTGTCCAAAAACTCACAAGTTCAATGGATGCAAGACTTGTGAAGCTGCTATCAAATAAGTGGTCCTATATTAAAATGTAACGTGACCTGTTAAAATGTTTAAAAAGTTAAAATGTTGTTCAAAGTTTGATTGAAATAGCTTTTGATTTCAGTGCTGCAAACACAACAAATGACAATTTTCAATTCTTTACAACCTATAAAGTGTTTTGAAACTTACTATGCGTAATAATTTGGTACAGTACATTGTAAGTTTTTTATTTTGAAAAAAAATACTGTTATTATGAGGAGGTTTGTTCGAATAAAATTTGAATTGTACTCTTAATAGTTGATAACATGAGAATTATGCTGACTGTTGTTTACATCAATTATTTAGGTAAATGAGAAAAATATAATTGGCATAATAATTTGGAACAGGGTGTAAGACCAAGATAAATCATGTCAGAGTTTCTCTGTCTTTAGGACCATGTTGCAGGAAAGGCATGTTCTCTGCACGATTTCTGCACCACCCTAAAAACACACTCTCTTTGCAATCTGCTGCAGGTGCCAATACACTGTAAATGGTGCATCAAACATTACCAAATCGCAGGGTACCACAATACCATACACTTTCATGTGATGTGCTCTTAAAAAGTAATGCATGCACTCTGATACAATTTGGGGTCAAGGGGCTGCAAAATCTCTATACACAGGAATGCACAGGAATCTCACAAGAACGCACAGTGGTGTAGTGGTTAGCACTTTCGCCTAGCAGCAAAAGGGTCGCTGGTTCAAATCCCAACCATGACACTACCTGCCTGGAGTTTGCATGTTCTCCCTGTGCCTGCGTGGGTTTCCTCTGGGTACTCCAGTTTCCTTCTACACTCCAAAGACATGCTGGTAGGTTAATTGGCTCCTGTCTAATTTGGCCTTAGTATGTGTATGTATGAATGTGAGTTAGGGATCTTAGATTGTAAGCTCCTTGAGGGTAGGGATTGATGTGAATGTACAATGTATATGTAAAGCGCTGCGTAAATTGACACTCTATATAAGACCCTTAATGTGAAATATAATCTATACAATTCTAGTATGATTTTACCAATAATAAGAAGAAAACTGCCAAGATGCTTACAGCAACTTTAAAGTAGCCGCAGGAATTTCTAGCAAGTACTGGCTGTGTACTACATGTGACAACAATCTCCTATTCTATTCTATTCTTCATTCACTGTGTCTGGGCTGTGGGGTAGGGGGGCAAGATATAAGCTTACATTTTGCAAAAACCTGCAACAAGTCTGCCAAAGCATGTATGAAAATGTTTCATGGTTTGATGAGATCAAGATTGAACTATTTGGCCATAATTCCAAAAAGACTGATGAAAAACCAACACTGCATATCATCAAAAAAAAAAAACACCATACCAACAATAAAGCATGGTGGTGGCAGCATTATCCTTTGGAGCCGTGTTTCTTCAGATGGAAGTGGGCCTTAAGCAAAGATGGAAGGGACTTCTAAACAGTTCCAAATATCAGTCAATTTTGGTACAGATGGAGTGGAATTTCACATTTTGGCAACCTAAAGCATGCTTAAAATCAAGAAAAGAATGGCTTCACCAGAAGAAATTTTGGAATGGCCCAGCCGCAGCCCAGACCTGAATCCAATTGAAAATCTGTGGGGTGATCTGAAGAGGGCTGTGCACTGGAAATACCTGCTCAAACTGACAGATTTGGAGCACTTTTGCAAGTAGGAGTGGCCAAAGATTCCCAAGACAAGATGTGCCATGTTGATAGACTCCTACCTCAAGACTGAATTCTGTCATAAAATCAAAATGTGCTTCAACAAATGATTAGTTTAAGTGTGTGCATATATATATGAAATCACATTATTGTAAGCATTTTATTTTTATTTTCCCCCTTTAGAGGCGTCAGTTTTTAATTGAATTAATTCATTTAATTTAATTGCACAGATTATATGTCACATTAAAGGTGGAAAAAATTCAGAAGTAATTTATCTTGGTGTGATTTTTTTACATCTCAAAATCCTGGCACATTTACAGGGGTGTGTAGACTTTTTTTATATCCATTATAAGTAAAATAGAATAGTGAGTCTACAGCTTGTATAACAGTGTGAATTTGCTGTCTCCTCAAAATAACTCAACACACAGCCATTAATGTCTAAACCACTGGCAACAAAAGTGGGTACACCCCTAAGTGAAAATGTCCAAATTGGGTCAAATTAGCCATTTTCCTTCCCCAGTGTCATGTGACTTGTTAGTGTTACAAGGTCTCAGGTGTGAATGAGGAGCAGGTGTTTTAAATTTGGTATTATCATTCTCACTCTCTCATACTGGTCACTGGAAGTTCAACATGGCCCCTCATGGCAAAGAATTGTTGCTTTAACTAAAGATGGCCTAGGCTATAAGATGATTGCCAAGACCCTGAAACTGAGCTGCAGCACGGTGGCCAAGACCATACAGTGGTTTAACAGGACAGGTTCCACTCAGAACAGGCCTCGCCATGGTCGACCAAAGAAGTTGAGTGCATGTGCTCAGAGTCATATCCAGAGGTTGTCTTTGGGAAATAAACATATGAGCGCTGCCAGCATTGCTGCAGAGGTTGAAGGGGTGGGTGTCAGCCTGTCAGTGCTCAGACCATATGCCACACACTGCATCAAATTGGTCTGCATGGCTGTCATCCCAGAAGGAAGCCTCTTTTAAAGATGATGCACAAGAAAGCCCGCAAACAGTTTACTGAAAACAAGCAGACTAAGGACATGGATTACTGGAACCATGTCCTGTGGTCTGATGAGACTAAGATAAACTTATTTGGTTCAGATGGTGTCATACGTGTGTAGCGGCAACCAGGTGAGAAGTACAAAGGCAAGTGTGTCTTGCCTACCGTCAAGCATACTGGTGGGAGTGTCATGGTCTGGGGCTGCATGAGTGCTGCCGGTGCTGGGGAGCTACAGTTCATAGAGGGAACCATTAATGCCAACATGTACTGTGACATACTGAAGCAGAGCATGATCCCCTCCCTTCAGAAACCGGGACGCAGGGCAGTATTCAAACATGATAACAACCCCAAACACACCTCCAGACCTAAACCCTATTGAGCATCTCTGGGGTATCCTCAAATGGAAGGTGGAGGAGTGCAAGGTCTCTAACATTCACCAGCTCCATGATGTTGTCATGGAGGAGTGGAAGAGGACTCCAGTGGCAATCTGTGAAGCTCTGGTGAACTCCATGCCCAAGAGGGTTAAGGCAGTGCTGGAGAATAATTGTGGCCACACAAAATATTGACACTTTTTCCCAATTTGGACATTTTCACTTAGGGGTGTACTCACTTTTGTTGCCAGCGGTTTAGACATTAATGGGTGCGTGTTGAGTTATTTTGAGGGGACAGCAAATTTACACTGTTATACAAGCTGTACACTCACTACTTTACATTGTAGCGAAGTGTCATTTGTTCAGTGTTGTCATATGAGAAGTTATAATAAAATATTTACAAAAATGTGAGGGGTGTACTCACTTTTGTGAGATACTGTATGGTTTACTCAGGAATAGTTGTAAAACCATTGTTTATATAGCCCTATATAAAGGTCAGTCACTGGTCTCAAACTGGATAAGTAGTATATGGTTACACATTGCCCAATTTTTATGTGTTGGACCCTTCTGCACCAGTAAAATGCAAGATATAAAAGCCAATACAATTGGGGTTAATGAATATATTGTACCTAAAATTATACTGACACTCATTGTTAAATATAATAACAAGTTAAAATGGTGTATTCAGTACACACTAACTCACTATAGTAACTTTGTAACTCTGGTACCAGGTAGGGACGAACCGACAATCCTGTCCGAACTTCGATTGTTCTGTCGCTCGGACGAACGCTCAAAAATTTGCCTGCTTGGCTCCCTGTTTGGTGGGAACTGAACATCAAATAGAGATGAGGAAGCAGTATTTCTACTTTAAATGTCAGCTTCCCATTGTCACTGGTTCCTAAGGTTCCGCATACATAGGAACCAATGATGTTACATGGCTGAGATTCCCTAGCCTACTTGAGCAAAGGAGAGGGGATAGTATTGACATCACTGCCCAAATATGGCTACTGGCCATATTTGAGCAATGATGTCACCACTATCCCTCCATCCCCTTATATATCTGAGCAATGATGTCACCACTATCCCCCCATCTCCTTATATATCTGATGACACCTCAGGAAGCTGTCATTCGGTTAGTGGTACCATCTGAATCAGGCCTGTGCTCCAAGTTGTTGAGTTTGTAATTATTAATGAGGGGCTTATTAGCTTTCAGCCCCTCACCTGCAAGTCCCCACAATCACCAGCTAGGGTTGTGGAGAAAAGGCCCTTATCATCATCAGGGCTTGAGAAGATAAAATCTATGGCTTAAGACTCCCTAGTATGTTCCTGTCAGAGGCGTAACTAGAACCTTCAGGACCTTAGTGCAAGAAACCATGAAGGG
The DNA here is from genome assembly GCA_018402905.1 of Glandirana rugosa. Taxonomy (NCBI): domain Eukaryota; kingdom Metazoa; phylum Chordata; class Amphibia; order Anura; family Ranidae; genus Glandirana; species Glandirana rugosa. Next base: position 863,074 of record BLSH010306120.1, on the reverse strand, counting down.
CCCCCCCTGAGCCCCAGCCGGGGTCCTTCCCTCCGAGCCTGGGGGTGGAATGCCATGGCCCAGTCGCAATTGTGCCCTTCGCGACCCTAGTGTTACTGGTCACGGGTGTCAGTATTTTTTTTTTGTTATTTATTTTATTATTATTATTTTTTACCTTTTTTTTTATTTCTTTACAAACTTTTTAAGAGCCCCCTTTGGGGGCTTTGGTGAGATATCCGATCTTTCACCTTTGAGACAAAGAAAGGAGATTGAGCACAGTTTCCATCTCTTCAGCCTTCAGTTTTAATTCCAATATTTCTTTATTGAAGTATTAAGCATTAAGTACAAAGAAAGGTGGAAAAGCAGAAGTACATGCTTGGTAACCAAGTAATAACAACAATTACAAGCGTAAAATAACCAAAAACATCATGAGAGATTATACTAGTATTCAACCGGGTGAAGCTACATTCGGAAGGTGGTCAGGTCGCTTCCTTGGACCCAGGGGTCATTTGTTGTTATTGAGGTCAGGTCTGAAAATCTACTAGTGGATCTATTGAGAATAGTGGTCGGATTTCTTCTATTAAGCTACTAGGGTGTGTAAGCTACGGTGCCTCAAGAGGCACACCCATGACACCCCGACTGGGATCAAACTGTGTCATGTAGGTGAGCCTCTGAGGCCGTTGATAGAAGTGAGTGAGAGTGATGTTTGATTTGAAATGCTTGAGGAGATGACCTAAAGTGGGTAATTTCCAGCACTTCTGTAAGGAAAAGGGAGGGGGAGAGAGTGGGGGCGGGGGGAGCCTTGGAGACGTGTTTACTAAGACAGAGAAAGTCTATATTGAGCAATGAGGACTATCAAGCCATATGTCCCATCTAGAATGGAATGATGGAGTCATAGATAGTGATGCTGCCAGTATCCTTTCCATTTCGCATTGATGATTTAAAGTGTCCAGAGTGTCTGTGTATTAAGGTATGGAGGTGGATTTCCACAGTTTTGTTATATTAAGTTTGGCTGCCAGTAGAAGCTGGATCACTACTGATCTTGCTTTTTTATGTAGGGATTGGCTGTTTAGATGCAGAATCGCTAGTTCAGGTTGTGGAGAGATCTGGGACTTACAGAGTTCCGATATGAGGACGAATATTTTATTCCAGAACGATTTTAAAGATTTACAAGACCACAATATATGGTATAGGTCGCCTGTGTCACCACAACCTCTCCAACAGCTACCCGTGACGTTGGGATAGATCTTGGAAAGTTTGGCGGGGGTAAGGTACCAAAAATGTAGTGTTTTCTGGTAAAGTTCCCAGTGATTAGTGCATTTAGAGGCTGAGTACGTGTTGGAAAAGGCTTTGTTCCAGGAGTCTATGGTAAAAGTTTGGTTAAGAATTGCTTCCCATTTTACCATGGAGGAGGATTTAGGGGGAGTTGTTTGGTTTTGTAAGAGGGTGTAGAACAGAGAGATTCCTTTTAGCGAGGTGTCGGTGGAGCTTATATATTTAAATACTTGAATGGGAATATGTATTGAAGCTGGGAGTTTGTGGTGTGTGAGGTATGAGCTGATCCTTGCATAGTCAAATAAGTGTTGTGGAGCGACTTGGAATAAACTTTTTAGGGTTTCGAATGATTTTACTTTAGAGTCCTCTAGTAGGTCTTTTAATAGAAAGATCCCTGTGTTTTGCCACGGAACTAGGTTTAAATGTGGGATACCGTGTTTCAGAACTGTTATTGGAACTTCAACCTTTTGCGAATAGTCATTTAGGGAGGGTGAGTTTAGGAGTTCTGTCCAGACCATAGATGAAGCTTGTATAGCTGGAGCAGTTAGGTCAGAGGGTTGGGTTATTCCCAGTTGGGCGGCAATCAGAGTCGTTCGTAAGCTGTTAGTTGGGGAGCATGCTGTTTCAAGGGAGGCCCATAGTTTTTGGTTGGGAGAGGACCACCAGTATTTAAGTTGGTCGAGAACTCATGCTTTGTAATAGTTTGTGATATTTGGGGCGCCTAGCCCCCCTGTTCTTTTATGTCTCATCAATATTTTGAAAGAGCATCTGGGTGGTTTGCGTTTCCAGATGTATTGGTTAAACTGCTTTTGGGTTGACACTAGGAAAGCTTTTGGTCAAATATAGTAGTTTAGGAAGAATTAGCATTTTCAAGGTTGCTATCCTGCCTGCCGATGAGAGGTGTTGTGATCTAAGGGAGTTTAGCATTTGGGGTAGGTTATCCATAAAAGGTTTGTAATTATATTTGTATAGTTGTGAAGTATGGGCTGTTAGGCGAGTACCTAAAAAGGGTATGGATGTGGTGGCCCAATTGAATGGGAATTTTCTTTGGATGCGTGATTGGGCTGTTGGGTGTATATTAATGCTTAGGATTTGAGATTTGGAGGGGTTTAGTTTATAGTATGATACCTTACTATATTCCAACAGTGTGCTATATATCTCTGATAGGGATTGTTCTGGGTCGGACATCAAAAGGCTGATCTTCTGTTCTTGCCCGCTTACTGTTATGCCTTTGATGTGCGAATTTGAACGTATTTTATCTCCTAGAGGTTCCATCAGAAGAGTGAATATGATTGGAGATTCCATTCCTTATGTAAATGGGATCCGAGGGCATCCCCGATGTGAGTACTGTAGCAGAGGGGTTGGAGTATAGAGACATGATAGCTGTCTGGATTGGTCCCGTAATCCCAAAAGTTTCTAAAACCGATCTGAGATATCCCCAGTGTACTCTATCAAACGCCTTCTCTGTGTCTAGTGATAGCAGCAGAGAAGGCGCTTTTTTTTAGTTTACCTGGTGGATTATGTCGATCAAACGTCTAGTAGCATCAGGCACTTGCCGACCGGGGACAAACCCCATCTGATCCGGGTGTATCAGATGTGTCAGAACCCCTTGTAATCTTAGAGCAAGTAGCTTTGCATAAATTTTCACATCAACATTGAGTAACGAAATAGGTCTATAGCTGGTGGGGGAGGTTAGGTCTTTGTCTGGTTTGGGTAGAGTAATAATAACCGCATTCAACATCTCTTTTGGAAATGAGCCAGAGGTAAAGGCAAGATCGAAGATTGATTTTAGGTGGGGGGAGATGTCCGTCGCTAGACGTTTGAAGAATTCATTTGTGAAGCCATCTTCACCTGGGGATTTATTATTGGGGAGTTTGAGAATGATATTATTGATTTCCTGAATAGAAATGGGTTGGGAGATGGCTTGAAGTTGGGACTCGCTGAGTTTAGTGATGGTGGATGAAGCTAGAAATTGGTTAATTAATTCTTGAGTTGGTTGTGGGGTTTGTGCATCCCCATTTAGGTCGTACAGGCTTTGGTAATAGGTTGCAAAAGCAATGGCTATCTCTTTAGGGTTGGTTACTAATTTCCCAGTAGTAGGGTGGGATAAGCGCTGTATTCTTTGTGTAGCTTGTTTGGTTTTGACTTGTCTAGCTAGCCATGCTCCCGCTTTGTTATGCAACCCGTAGGATTTTGCTTTTAAAAATTTTAGAGAATTTTCAAATTTAAATAAAAGCAGCGACCGTAATTTCTGTCTAATTTGTGTTAGTTCTTGGGTTAGAAGTGGGTTGGGATTTGTTTTGTTTGCAGCCTCTTTAGAAGACAAGGAGGCTAGGATCTCTTCGATTTGCCTTGACATCTGCTTCTTTTTAAATGAAGCAATTTTGATCATAACTCCTCTCATGTAGGCTTTATATGCATTCCAAAGAGAAAACCTATTAGTATCAGGATTGTCATTGGTTTCAAAGAAAAATGTATGCTCCCGTACAATCTCTTGGAATGAGCTCTCATTTTCCAGTAGTGTTGAGTTAAGCCTCCATCTTGGGTGTGGGTTTAGTACTGGTTGGTCTCGAATTTCTAAAGAAATAGGGGCATGATCAGACCAAGAGATTGTACCGATTGAAGCATTGACTACTGATTGAAGAGGACCTTTCATCATAAAGAAATAGTCAATTCGTGAGTACGATGCGTGTGCTGCGGATAAGTGGGTATAGTCCTTTTCGGATCCGTGCAAGCAGCGCCACACATCGTAGAGTTGGTGTTTGTTAAGTAGGATCGAGATTGCTGGGCTTGTTTTCCTATTAATAGAGGAAGAGTCCAAATCTGGATTCAATGTCTCCTCCAATAATCAGGGTTCCTTGGGTTTTTTCCATAATTTCAGATAATAGTGGGTTGAGAAATTTTTTGATCTTGGTGTTGGGGGCATATATGTTCGCCAGGGTGAATAGAGCGTTATTCAATTCGCATGTTAAGATCAAATAACGACCATTGGGATCAGGAGTGATGTTGATGAGTTTGAAATTCACTGTGTTTCTGATGGCTATTAGGACTCCGCATTTTTTCTTTTGGTGGTTGGCCATAAGGACATGAGGGATTTGAGGGAAGCTAAATTTTGGACACTTCCCAGCAGCAAGATGCGTCTCTTGGGCGAAGATTACATCAGCTTTGGCAGAGTTGGCTTCTTCTTGTAGGGCGTTGCGTTTGAAGGGGCTGTTAAGGCCCTTTACATTAATGGAAACAATTTTCAGCGGCATGACCATGTGGTGAGTTCAGCTTGTGTTAGTGGGAGTGTACTTTGTGAGGGTGCACAAGACAGTACCTTGGATCAAGAAGCCATAAGGTCGTGGGACCATCAGGTGTGTATTGGCTTTGGGAGTAGGTTCCAGCAAAGGTGTCCTGTTGAAGAGAAGTAGACTTTCGTAGATCTGAGAACTCACTTCGACTCCTGGGTAGATAGGGATGCGGGAAGAGAGCATAAAGATGAAGAGAAAACAGAAACAGTCATTAACTGCGGGTAAAAAGGACCTGGTGAAACCCAGGACAACATTGCAGCTGGCTTGCTGCTTACGTGGTATCTGGGGGTATGAGAGCACCAGTGTACACTGGGTTAGGAAACAAGTATAGGATAATGGGAGTTCCTCTGCTCGCATAGTGGCTGGATCAAACGGGGGTAAGATCTGTTAAGGATTGAGTGATAGTAGGGGGAGCTCAGGACCATTCGTTATGTAGCCTCTCCGGGGGAGATCCTTCCTGCATTTGCATCTCTGCTGGAATTAGTTGCCATTCTTTAAATAGCGATAGGCCCTTGTCAACGCTGTAGATTGGGTATGTTTTCCCTTTCCATGTAATCAAAAGCTTTGTTGGGAAGCCCCATCTGTAAATCACGTTGTTGTTACGTAGTATTTTGGTGAGGGTCAGAAGCTTTTTCCTGTTTAAAGCTGTTTGTTGGGAGATATCCGTGTATAGGGAGATATTCATAAACTCATCCGGAACTATCGGTGAGCTCTTGGCTGCAGCCATGATCCGTTCTTTGACGTGATAGTAATGAATGCGGGCAAGAGTATCTCTGGGAGCTGTGTCAGGGAGAAATTTTGGTTTTGGAATGCGATGAGCTCTGTCAATGCAAAGCTCTATGTCGCTCAGTGCTGGGATCATGGCTTTCATCATGCGCTGGATGAAATTTGTCAGTTCATTCGGAGGAATTGATTCTGGTATTCCCCTAAATTTTATATTATTCCGCCTCGAGCGGTCCTCGAGGTCGGAGAGCTTATTTAATAGGCGTTGGATCTCCTGTTCTTGGTCAGTGTATACGTCCACCAAATCATTGTGGGCCGCATATAAATCTGCCATTTTACTTTCCAGGTGAACAATTCTGTCCTCATGTGATTGGACTGTTTCATGTAGGGGATTAAACATATTGGCAAAGTCTTGGAATAAGGAGTGTTTTAGTGACAGGAGCATGCTTTTCATTGTAGTTTCAGAGATCGCTTGCTCTGAGGCTGGGAAGGCTTCTTTGGTGGGGCCTGGTACTGAGGCCTGCATTGTGGTTTGTAATAGGGCTGTTTGCAGGCCGGGGCCTGGATTATCATCCTCCCTCCTTTGTTTTGTTTTGGCCGGGCTGCGTGTTGTAGGAGAGGCTGGTGGGGAGAAGGTAGCTTCTTCTCCCTCCGGAGAGTTATAGGCAGCTGTGGGGCTGGCTGAGGTGGCAGCGTGGTAGGTGCTGGTGTACGGGTGCGGGCCGTCTGATGCAGCCGCGCCATTTTGCTTACCTCCTCGCCGCTCAGCTGGGAAGAAGTCCGTGAGACGCTGTGGCTGCTTGGAGGCTTTCCTGCATTTGCTCATCGTTCCCCCTATGTGTTCGGGATATTCCGGTCACTTCGGTGGTCCGAATCGGTTCCCCCGTCCGATTTGTGTGCCGCGATGAGCGAGGCTGGAGCAGGAGCTCTGGATTATGCGGCCATCACAGACGCCGGCCGGACACGCCCCCCCCCCAGCCTTCAGTTTTTACTGACATGACATGACAAACAAAATGTACTGACTGAGCACAATTTTTACTGACAATCTGAAATATGACAGAAACTCCTATTATAAACTAAGAAAATCAATATTTAAACAGTATAAACAATATATAAACACTAACAATACTCATAACAGGTAACTGTAAAAATAAAGTGACAAAATGGGAGCAAGATTAAGATTATGAAGGACTGCTCAACCCTGGGATAAAACAGAAACATAAATTCTGTGGCATGCGTATCATGCCACGGCAAATGCCATGCATGGCCAGATTTTGTTGAACAGTAAAGGGGCTTAAAATTGGATCAATAAACAGAATATGAGGCTAGTCGCTAAATACACTGCACATATATAACAGTCCTCATACCCACAAACTACTCTTAATTACTGTGCCACAGCTGACAGCCTCACAAACACAAATAAAACCTCAGGACAAAGAATCATGTTTAAAAAATTAGACATTTCCATTACACATGCTTTGATGCACACAAAAAGGAATGCCTGAGCTGACCTTAAAGAAGAACATAATTCAGCAACTGTTGGGACACCGAACACCTACCTTGGTAGCGATGAAGTAATGTACAGCACAATGTATAGAGTGCAGGGTCAGAAGTAACATGCAAAACAACAAATAGACTGTGGCAGTCAGGATAAACCCTTTGTTATGTCCCACCTTACATCAGAGCCCCTCCTCACATTAGAGTCCCCCCTTGCATCATAGTCCCCAGCATTACCCATAAATCAGACTCTACCCAGAATTCCCTTTTTACATTAGAGTCCCCCTTTACATCAGGGTCCACAGAGTTACCCTTTACATCAGAGTCCACAGAGTCACCGTTTACATCAGAGTCCAAAGCATTACCCTTAAATCACAGTCTATAAAGCCCCCCCTTACATCAGAGTCCTCCTTTACATCAGAGTCCACAGCATTTCCCTTTACATCAGAGTCCACAGTGTTACAATTTATATTAGAGTTCCTCCCTTAAATCAGGCTCCCCAGAGTACCTCCCTTACATCAGAGTTTCCAGCTTTCCACTTTATGCTGCTTGTAAAGAAGGATACTGTGTACTCTGGTGTAAAGGGGAACACTGATGTAAAGGGGTTTCTGGTCACCAAAGTCAACACTTACATCAGAGTATGCAGAGATCCCCCTTACATCAGAGTACCCCTTTATGTACACTGTAAGGGAGTATCTCTGAGGACTCTGATGTAAGGGGGATCTCTGAGGGATCTCTAAGGACTCTGATGTAAGGGAGTTCTCTGAGGACTCTGATGTAAGGGGGGTCTCTGAGGGCTATGATGTAAGGGGGATCTCTGCAGACTCTGATGACACTTACATGAGAGCTCCCCTTTACCCCAGAGAATGCAGAGTTCCCCTTTCAATTTGCGTGTCTGTGTGCCATGCATGCATTTATAGAAAGGGGTCATGTCAGCCCCCTCACAGCACAGAATTCTTTTAACTTACATGACCAGCAACCCCCCCCCCCACATACACACCAGTTAGCACTGCCCTCCCCCTTCTGTCTCCGTGGAACCAGCAGAGTAAACATTGCATGAGGCATTCCTGCACCAGAAAAAACCCTCTCTCCCAGCCACAGTGACACACACACACTGCCAGTGTCAGCGCTATGTCCCTCCCTCACTCTCCCCTTATCTGTCCTGACTCCCAGAGGGGCCTTACCTTTCTGAGTTCCGATGCCGGCATGGTAGAAGCCAGGAGCCAAGGCAGTAGGAGGCGGAGCGGGGAGGAGGGGTTACTTTCTCCTTCTCTGCCGGGCACCTGTGCACACACATGATTGGTTGTTAGGACACCAGGTCCTAGCAACCAATAGTATTGACAGCCGTGGGCAGTGGCGGTCAGTGGTAGTGCTGCGGTGCTAGCGGGTGGAATTAGTAAAACGACGGTTTGCAACCCTGCACAGGAGCCGCACTGGCCCCCTGAAGCATGGGGCCAAGTTGCAGTTACAACCCCTGCGACCCCTGTTGCTACGCCCCTGGTTCCTGTCATTCACTTGCATCATCACTTGCATCATATTCAAGCAGCCTGTTCACTTCAAGAAAATGCAGTAGTATGCTTTATAAATAAGTTGTAAAAATAATACCCGATGAACCTTCCATGAAGGTCCTAGTACCAGCACATCCTATTATATGCTGACAACTCTAACTCTGTGTAGCAATTGTGATCTTGCATTGTCACTCTTTCACATTATGCAGGCATAGTCCATTGCTGTAACTATTCAGACATTTGACTTGAGGAATACCATGCAGGGCTAATAGGCAAGGGTGAAAATACTGCTTGAGATATCAGTACAGCCAAGGTAGGTTGCGCTAGAGGTTAGGAAAACACTGTTTTTGGCAGATCAACTGGTATTTTTCTATACTAGCAGCAATTTAAAGAGATAAAACATAGGAAAATGTACATGTATTTAATAGATTTTCTGAATATATTTTTATTTTGCTTTGTTCAGACATGCACTTTAAGTTTTAAAACTATAGTAATTATCATAGATAATATATAGCATTGTAACTCCAGCTGATGCATCTCAGATTTGGAGCCCCAGAGGGTAACTACGCAATTAAAAATATCATACCTTTATTTTGATAAACCTGTGAAAGAAACCTGTAAAAGCGACATGAATGTTGCAACTTTACGTTTTTATTTAATAGAAAAGTGGTCTCCTATTTCTGACTTTCCCTTTTCATTAACTGCCTATAAAGTAAAGCAATTTACATTACAATAATATTAGGACAAACAAGGCTTTTTTGGTGATATTTTCTTGTGAAAATGATTTTATTTTTAAGCAATCCATGGACAAAAATGTAATAAAACAAAAAAAAAACACTTTTTTTTTAGCTTGATCAAAGTTTGTTTAAAAAAATGTGTTTTGTTACATTTAAAATGTGGGTGTTTCCCATATCAGGTCTGTGAATTGGCATATCGGTATGATATATACAACCAACTACAGTAAAAGTGACATTTAAGAATTTGAAGAAGACATTTAAAGAAAAAAGCCTCTTAAATTGCCTTCGGGTCTGGTATGAATGAATAGGGGAAATCCCACGAAAAAAAAATCCCTATTAGACCTATGCAATGCATAGTAGCCCATTATGCTTTTACTTTGCAGGGGAATATAGAGGAAGTAAACCCATCAGGGTTTACTTCCTCTTAAAGTGGGGTACACACTATGAGAAAATTGGCCAAGTGTTCATCCAATTTTTCTTGTTGTTTTCAAAAATTCTAAGAAAAACCTACGCAATAAAATCATATACAAAAACCAGAGATCAAAAAAAGCAGCTATGCATAATGTTCAAACACAAACCATTGAAAACAATCAAAATATATCTAAATGCAGCGCTATGTAGATAATCAATCTCCCACTGTCCATATAATAGAGATGCAGAGTAAATATAAATCATTGTAAATCTTGCATGAGAAAGGTAGAGAGATGAGTCCCACCAGCCGTGACAAGAAGTTGAAACAATAATCACCACTGTGCATACACCTCTCTTACCATGTAGCATGTGACCCCCTGTATAAGAGTGGTCAAACGCGTTCTGTTTACACAATCAGCATGAGAGACAACCCTTCCTTATTATCAGCTCCAGGCTCCAGACATCAGGCAAATATGTTAAGCCACAAGTTACCAGATGATCATGCAAAGATGTAAAACGTCCACATAGCTAATCCAGTAAAAACAGATATCTCTTTATTAAAACAGTAGTAAACGTACATGTGTGCAGCGTTCTGAGGGCATAAAAGATCGTCTGCCAGTTTCCAAAACGTATATGCGTAGCTCCGCCCTACCAGTTTCATCACAATTGACATCATCAGGGGCACGCCCACATGTCCCCTCCACGCTATTAAATACTGGTAATCAACCTGGGAGGGCTAATCACAGCTCAGTGCCAATCAAACAAAGCTTAGAAAGCTGTTTGGACCTCCTATGACTGGGAGACCAGCAGACATCATACAAGGTGCAAATTCTAAGTTAAAACGCCGAACCCAACCCATTCAATGGCGGATCCATCAAAAAGAACAAAACAAATGCTCTAAAAGCTATGCACCATCTAATGCCTAAAATATTTATGTGTGAAGCTCAGTATATTGTTATTTTACATTAAAATAAAGTACCTACATCCCTGTTCAATATAGAAATATTTGTCCCATGTGAGAATAGGACGACTCACCGTATATGCAAAACCTTTGACCGTCTGCTAGAAAATACGGGAGTCTTGCGACGTGTGTACATGCAAATGATGACAAAATTATTTCTCTATAGACAAAAATGACCTAATCGATACACCTGCAAAATGTAGAAACGTACTAGTAGACCATTGAACACCGAATTGTATAAACGGACTACAGACCTCGGACCTCGACTATTATTCCTTCCCAACAGAGAGTACGACTAACACATTTGTCTTGCGCAAACTGGTGAGAATATGTCCCCCAGTGTACGATGTACCATTCTCTCCACATACGTGTCACCACTAATAACAAAGTTGAAGAACAGTGCCGACCACCCTGAGTAGAGAGATGGAAAGAGTACGTTCTAAATGTTAC
>BLSH010306120.1:824887-842490 GCA_018402905.1 Glandirana rugosa | reverse complement strand
TCAAAGCAGCGGTATGTGAAATCTCTAATTTCTGCTATCTGTCCTCAGAGCAACAGCACAGACAGCAGTAGTAAAGTAATCTATCTCAGGATGCAGGATCAGGTCTTAAAATGGCTAAAATCTGTCCCTCACGCCGTCAGCTTCCTTTCCCTATACTAACCCAAGGAGCATGTGACTGCAGCACTGTGACTCCAGCTTATAAAGAGGCTGGGTCACATGATGCACCGGCCAATCACAGCCATGCCATTAGTAGGCATGGCTGTGATGGCTTCTAAGGGCAAACCAGTGAAACGCTTGTTGATTGGCTGCCCTGCAGCTTCTCAACACGTGGAGTAAAATAGCAGAACCCCGGACCGAACCCGAACGATTTTTGAAATGTCCGGGTCCGGGTCCGTGCCACGGACACCCTAAAGTTCGGTACGGACCCGAACGTTACAGTCCGGGTTCGCTCAACACTATTTATGAAACAATTTATGTCCCATTCAATGTTTAACCCCAATGGGGAATAAGATTTTAAAATATATATCCAACTGGTTTCAGCTTGAGGTTATCACATGATCTGGTGGTGAAATACAAGATGGAATTTAAATCCTTGGTGAAAGAGGGGACCAGTTTGGGCATCCTAAACAAAAAATAGAGTGAGTTTTGGTTCCTTTGGCACCTAGGCTACCCACTATGTACTGTTTGCCCAAAATTCATAAAAGCCTGGAGGCCCCTCCTGGTCGGCCCATCATCAGTGGGATAGATGTGATTACATTACGTGCAGGAAAATATATTATTTCCTGCAACCCCTGGTGATGGACATACCATCCTATTTTAAAGACACCAAGCATGCCATTAATTTACTGAAAGGTGTACAGTGGAAACCCGGGTACCTTTTAGTTACAACTGATGTAGCCTCGCTATATACGGCCATCTCCCATGATTTGGGATTAGAGGCCATGGATCATTTTTTGACTAGGGAAGCCAATATCCCCTGCATACAGAAACAATTTATTTTGGATCTGTTGAATTATGCCTTGTCACACAACTACTTCTGGAACCAGGACTCCTTCTACCTTCACAAGAAGGGAGTAGCCATGGGGGCTAAATTTGCCCCAAGCATGGAGAACTTGTTCATGTGGGAGGAGGACGTGGTATGGAACAATCAAAGGCCAGAATTAGTTGTGTGGCAGCGTTTTATAGATGACATCTTATTTATCTGGGAAGGGGACAGATATTCATTCACATCCTTCCTTAGTTGTCTTAATAGTAATCACAGGGGCATAGTGTTAAGCTATGAGATCAGTGCTACTGAGATACATTTTCTTGATTTACATATTAAGGTTGTTGATGACTGGTCACAACAACATTCTTTAAAAGCACAGACAGAAAAAGCTATATACCTGTTGACTCATGCCACCATCCATCATGGCTGGCGGCAGTTCCTGCGCCTCAGGAGAAATTGCACACGAAGGGCTGATTTCTTCACTGAGGCAGAGGTGTTAAGAACTAGGTTTGTTGAGAAAGGGTATAGTGAAACAGCTTTAGATGATATCATTAGAGAGGTGGGAGATTGTGACCGTAATAGCTTGATTGCAGATGGTACCCACTTTGAAGGTTCTGGGAAGGATTTCAGTTTGTCCTTTTTCACTACCTTCTCTTGCTAACATTCAGCTGTTAAAAGGATACTGACAAAGCATTGGCCGGTGCTTTAGGGCAACCGTGTCCTTGGTCCCATACTCCCAGAACGACCAGGGGTAATTTTTAGGGGCTCAGATCCACCCTCAAGGCCAATATTTTTTGCGGGGATGAAAGGATACTATTTCTGTAAGACATGCAGAGCCTGCAAAATTAATATACTAAGAGGTAGAAAAGTTGAATCTTTTATTTCTCCCTATACAGGCAGGTCTTATGAGAGTCAATCATGTATCACATGCTCTACCCGTAATGTAGTTTATCTCATAAAATGCCCTTGTGGGCTGGATTATGTGGGTAGAACTACACACGTCCTGGCGGTTCGATTGGGTGAACATATTTCCAATATAAGAAAAGGCACAACCTTTATTGCTTTGAAAAAAATCATCCCTCATTGGAGGGGATCGAATGCCAAGAGATGTATATCTCAAGCTGAAACCAGTTGGATATATATTTTAAAATCTTATTCCCCATTGGGGTTAAACATTGAATGGGACATAAATTGTTTCATAAACAATAGCTGATTATCTGGGACCAATATTTGATTTTTTTAGCACATAATATGAATGTATATACAATTATAAATCATTGTGAACTGGTAATCAACAGGGGTAGGGGATCATCCCTCATGTGTTCCTTATGTGTTAATTTTAAATGATTTGGTAATTTGATTATTTATTTCATCCTATTTTATATATTTAATATTATTTTCATTAATTCCAAATGTATGTTATTTTCTATTTTAGGCACTGGGTGGTGCATAGCTTTTAGAGCATTTGTCTTGTTCTTTTTGATGGATCCGCCATTGAATGGGTTGGATTTGGCATTTTAACTTAGAATTTGGACCTTGTATGATGTCCGCCATTTATTTGGTTGGTCTCTCAGGCATAGGAGGTCAAAGCAGCTTTCTAAGCTTTGTTTGATTGGCCCTCCCAGGTTGATCACCAGTATTTAATAGCATGGAGGGGACGTGTGGGCGTGCCCCTGATGACGTCAATTGTGACAAAACTGGTAGGGCGGAGCTACGCACACGTCCACCACACTACAGCGCGAATGCGCGGCCGCCTGTGGCCAATTTGGAAACTGGCAGATGATCTTTTATGCGGTGTATGCACAGTGGTGATTATTGTTTCAACTTCTTGTCATGGCTGGTGGGACTCATCTCTCTACCTTTCTCATGCAAGATTTATAGTGATTGATATTTACTCCACATCTCTATTATATGGACAGTGGGAGATTGATTATCTACATAGCGCTGCATTTATATATATTTTGATTGTTTTCTCGTTGTTTCACAGCAAATTGGAACCAATGAAAGAAAATTCATACAAAAATTCTCATACGACAAAAGCTTTTTTTTTGTTTATTGTTTCTGATCATGGGCAGTCATTCTTTTTTGATTTTTCTTGTACGAAAAAGGTACACATTAAACAAAAATCACTCGTTCTGTTCCCATCCGAGAAAAATTTTGGAGTTTGTGCCACCGAGAATTTTCGTAAGAAAATTCAGAATCGGCTGTCGAAAGTTGTGTACACACTATACGAAAATCGTACGAAAATTCTTTGGACGAAAATGTTTGCCCGATTTTCTTATAGTGTGTACGTTACACCAAATTTCCAGAGGCCAAGTTCATGAACGTAAACAATGGGGCAGGGTCTCCCAGGTGATGCCATTGACTAAAAATGGCCACAACAATGTTTGGTCAATGTTATTGCCCAAATATGACCATGTGACCATAATTGGTAAATAATGTCATTGACAGATATGAAGCTCTCATTTATAGTATTTTATAACTACGGCTACTATATACCAATCAACCAGGCTAAAACTAATACCAGAACAGCCAAAGTTTGATCTGAACTTCTGTTCAGAATGAACCTTGATCTCCTCCCTAATCAAAGGTCCAATTTAACATGGAAAGGAGTCCTACCTAAAATATAGAAGGAAAAATGCACTCTTGCTAATTAATTCTCTCTAAATGTTCCTGTTTTATAGGAATATCCAGGAATCTATTTATTATATTTTTTACCAATCAATGTTACTGATTTCCAGCCAGAGTGTGACTACAAAAATATAATATCCAATTAAACTTTGGGTTACCTGGGTAATTTGCTGTTACATGTTTATGTAGCTCCTTATGTGCAAATGCTAAGGGTGCACTTGCTTCTGCTGAAGAGTCAAGGCTTCTGTTTCCTTTGTCAATGAATGTATACATGTTATGTTTTGAAGACACATGTTAGATAATGGATGATAGAGATATTGTACTTGTTGATGCAAGATTGGACATGTATTTTTTTCTGTATTACAGCCTTTTTGAGACCCTTCAGTCCCTGTTCTGGTCAGTGTTTGGTCTCCTAAACTTGTATGTTACCAATGTGAAAGCACGCCATGAGTTCACAGAATTTGTTGGAGCCACTATGTTTGGAACATACAATGTCATCTCCCTGGTTGTCTTACTCAACATGTTGATAGCCATGATGAACAACTCATACCAGCTGATTGCTGTAAGTATAAATTTGTTTTTATGCTACCTCCTACTTAAAGCAATTCTTTCCTTTGCCATTGTTTACAGAAACTGCTGACTAGCATGAACTATTCAGCTTATGAACAAATCACCAGTGAATAATCAATGAACAACGACTCTTATACCCAGTTATTCCCCCATTGGTTTAGAGTAGGTTACATGGTTTGGAAATCAAATCATCTGTGCAATGCAAGTTTAGCCATACAGTTTGTATGGTTGAACTCGCATTGGATTTGCATTAAAAAGGTGCAGGGACTTATTTTCCCCGCACTGGAATCGGATTGCATGGGTGCTCACACCCATGCGATCTGATTCCTGTGAGAATTCACAGTTCGCACTGCGATCTGTGAACCAATCTGGGGGTGTCATTAACTTTGTATTGACACTCCCAGTGGTTCACAGAGGACTGCTCACGGGAGATATGCGATGCGGGAACCGACACTGGAATCGCGTTGGTTCCCGCATCGCTATAGTGTGAACCCAGGCTGAATGTGAATAGGCTTAAGAACTATTTGGATTTATGGACTAATGGGTATAACCTTTTATAAGTGTACAAAAAAAACATATCTGTGAAAGGGTGTATTAAGCATGCAACGCACAGGGCATAGTGGTTAATAGGAAGAAAAGTTACCTGGAGTCGGTGTGTCTGTGCCCCCACACATTGCCAGTCCATGTGCTTACTTTACATTATAGTATGGTGTAGTGTTCCCTGACATTGGTGGTCAGTATCTGTGTCCCCTCACATTGGTGGTCAGCATACCCCCCCTTTTGTTCATGGTCAGTGGGAACACCTGATATACAGAGAAGGGTGGACAAAAAAGGAGAGAGCCGTGATTACATTTGTGATCACTGCGAGTGGCATCAGAGTCATCAAAAAGGCACAGAACCACTTTGATTAGATCTGTGCCTTTTGTCTATTATCTGCACTAATCTAATGATGGCAGAGATCATAAGGATTTTGCAGGTTTTTGAGACACCTGAGGCATCCTGCAGGCAATGCAAGGTGTGTGCCCTGGGTGCTCAACACTAGCTATACCCCTGTAGATGCATATTTTCTACCCGTTCATTGCACAGAAAATAAATATACAAAGGTGTTTATTGGTGATATTTAGTGATTCCAATAACCTTTAGTTCAACTCACTAAAAATTAAGTAACCTGTTAACCTGAGAATCCCTGCTAGCAATGCAGGAAAACTATTCATAATCACACTCTATGCAGGCTCCTTAACACTGAGCTGCTGCATATCTGCACACAGCCAGCATCACTTGTTAAGTTAGGAGCACGCTCACTCGGTGCCCCATGTACAGTGACTCACAGTCAGGTGCATTAGGGGCTGTACTAGCGATAGGGAAAGGTTCCTGACAAGGAGGGAAAACATAGGGTCACATTTTTCCTGACTGGGCATGAGACAACCAAGCGTCATTATTTCCCCTCACAACAGACTCTGTTGGCTGGAGCCTACGTCTTTGCATAATTGGAAACTGTGAGTGTGCCCAGCTGGGTAGTGTTCTACCGGGTTATTGTGAACTGTTGCTGCCTTTCTTCAATATAAGTTTTCTATTTCAACCGGCTGTGTGAGTTATTGCCGTGGCACCACACTGCACCCCACCTACATGTCTGTCTTATTGTTTATTTGAATAAAAAAGCAAAATAATAAATTATTGCAGCTGAACTATTGGCTTGCCAGGAGCAGGTCCCCTAGACCCCTGCAATGCTGGATGAGAAGCTGGATTGACTGTGGGACTAATACGCAGAATCTAAAGGAAAAAATAGCAGTTATCTATAGCAGCCAAACAGGTTTTTATCAATTAAATGCATTTGGGAAACTTTTTGGTTTCTGAAGGTGACTGGTCCTGTTGCTCTTGTTTTCATTGCTTGATATACTTTTTGATATACTTTTTGTCCTTTGTAGCTAAACTCTCCAAAAAAACTGAAAATAGACCATGAAATATTTAACATACTATTCCTAGTAAATGTAAGAAAAACAGAATGTTTCAGAAGTTACAGTAATGTTGCTGTACTAAGCAAATATTTAACTGCAACAGGGTGTCTGGACAGGGGAGCACAAGAGGAACCAAAAACAGTCTGTTTTTTGTTCTGGTTTTGCTCACCTTGCCTTGACCATTCAGGCTTTTGGAGTCATCCATATGGCTTCTTTTCATGTTCTGTTAATTTTTTCTATTTGTTCACAGCAGGTTGAGAGTAGGACTGCATGCAGGTTTCAATAAACCCTGTAGGGAAGTCCAAGGAAAGGAGCCCAAGCACTCAAGTGTGCCATTAGCTAAAATTTTTAGGACATGTTAATGAACCAATAAGGTGATACTTCCCTAACTGCTGGAAAATGATTTAAACAAGGAAACATTTTTTCTAGCTAAATTTGTAAACTATTTCAGTCTCTTGGTTGTATATAGATACACTTGGACAGAACATTTCCACAGTGGGACATTATTAATAAATAGAATGCCTGGAGCAGCTTGACTTAATGGTTTCATTCCCATCTTCATTTATCTCAAGTGAGCGCTGACATTTCCAGATAAGACAGCCAATAATGATGCTGCCTCACAAGTTATTCTGTTCATTTTAAAATTGACATTTCTAAACTTTAAGTTAATAGAATATTTTTTGTTGAGATGGGAGTTGTGCTTATGTTGCCTGAATTGAATGTTTATGATTAAATGACTAGTGATAACTAATGTATGCCACTGTGGGGATTCCAATCGATTGCCGTCACCAGTTCACAGAGGTCAAGTGGCCTTGTTTTGCTGTCTTTGGGTTCTATACAAGCATTTTTCTGATGAATTCTAAAGCATTGTAGAGCAGGTTCATAAATAAAATGATGGTATTCAGCATGGATTCATGAAGAATCGTTCTTGCCAAACCAATCTATTAACCTTCTATGAGGAGGTGAGCTGCCATCTAGACAAAGGAAGGCCCGTAGACGTGGTGTATCTGGGTTTTGCAAAGGCATTTGACACAGTTCCTCATCCTCATAAATGTCTACTGTACAAACGTAGGTCTGTCAGCATGGACTAAAGGGTGAGTATCTAGATTGAAAGCTGGCTACGGGGGCAAATTCAGAGGGTGGTGATAAATGGGGAGCACTCTGAATGGTCCAGTGTGGAGAGTGGGGTCCCCAGGGTTCTGTCCTGGGACCAATCCTGTTTAATTTATTCATAAACAATCTGGAGATCAATCTCGGTATTTGCTGACGATACTAAGCTATGCAGGACAATAATTTCTCTGCAGGATGTGTAAGCCTTGCAAGAAGATCTGAACAAATTAATGGGGTGGGTGAATACATAGCAAAAGAAGTTTAATGTAGAGAAATGTGTAATATATTGCATCTGGGGCCAAAAATATGTAGGCAAACTACTCACTAGGCGGAGAGCCTCTGGGGGAATCTAGGATGTAAAAGAACCTAGGGGTCCTACTAGATGACAGGCTCAGCAATGGCAGGCAATGCCAAGCTGCTGCAAGCAAAGCCAGCAGGATATTGGCATGCATTAAAAAGCAATAAATTCCAGAGATAAAACGATAATTCTCCCATTATACAAAACTCTGGTCTGACTGCACCTGGAGTATGCTGTCCAATTCTGATCACCAGTCCCCAGGAGGGATGTACTGGAACTGGAGAAGGTCCAGAGAAGGGCAACAAAGCTGATTAAGGGATTGGAGGACCTAAGTTATAAGGAAAGATTAAGAACACTGAACTTATTCTCTCTGGAGAAGAGACGCTTGAGAGGGGATATGGTTTTAATGTACATATACAGTAATGGTGACCCCACAATAGGGAAAAAACTTTACCGTACAAAAGAATATAAAAAGACCTGCAGCCATTCACTAAAATTAGAAGAAATGCAGTTTAACCTGTCACGACACCTGGGGTCAGGTGACAGGTGCACTCCACTGGAGTGCGAATCGCACCAAGGGTTGTGAAGAGCACCACTAAGGTTGTGGACTTATGGATAATTGCTGCTAATGTGTTCCAGTTGATACGGGAAGAGCGCCCCCTGGAGCACGGACACTGAAACACAGGGAGCTAGTGCATCGGTTTCCGCAGGGCGTGGAGTCTAAGAGCCAGTGGGTGTTCACCAGTGCCTCTAGTGGTGAGGATGGATTTGGCTGCAACTGGATCCAGGTCGCAGCCCCCGGGTCCCCTAGCTCAGGCTCGGCTGGCTACAGGTGGAAGAGAGGAAGCAGCAGCGCAGGAACAGCAAAGAATAGTCAGAGGAAATAGCAAAGGGTCAGGGCCACAAGCAGACAGGAGAAACAGAGAACAAGCTGAAGATCAGGGTTTCAGGCAGGCAGGGAAAGTCAGACAAGCCAAAGATTAGTACACAGAATAAGACTCAGAGCAAACAATAGGAACAACTACACACGAAGTAAACGTTAATCAACAATGCAGGCTATCACTGCCAGGTGTTATATCCTGTTCCCAATTAGGGCCTGGGGTGGAGACCAGCCGAGAGGAGCTTACTAAAGCACACAGGTGAGGGAGGCCCGGCCTTTAACTGCACACATGCAGCAAGGTAGGCAACAGACAAGACATGAATGTCTGCTGTGGTTTCATGACAGAATGTTTACTGTGGTTTCATGACATAACCTTAACTGGGTAAACCATACAGTCTGTAGGAGCAGAGTGGTGGTTACCTCATCCCAAGAGCATACTAGTATACAAACAGAGTTCTCCCCTAAAGTGGGACTTTAAATAGGTACACCAACCACATACATAAAAACAATATTTTATTATTCATGAACAAAAAAGGATACAACAAATTGTCAAAAAAGAAGACAAATCACATATAGCATTAAAATGTCACAAATGTGTTTCACCAGTATTGCCTTAATTAGATGGTAATAATCAAATACAATGCTGGTATAGCCGTTGTCCGAGATGGAATTCAGTTACCCAACATATATGTTTCGAACAAATAATAAGCCCTTCATCAGGGGTTGCTTTGCAACGGACTGTAGCATACAGGTGTAAGATTAAAAACAGAATTCTTCTCTAGTGTAAAGGAGACATAAAAACAAATCAATAAACTGTGACCGAAGACATTGAGTTATTTGATAGATTCATGTAGAGTGCCGGTACCCCTGCTATATTACCTGAGTAATACCATTCCGATAGTCAATAATTTGATATCAAACAAACCCCAAGACAACAGTGGAGAGAATCGCTATCAGATGAACAAATCAGTTCAAAGGGGACGGCATGTCACAACCGGCATTCCTATATAGGGTTGTCTGGTTTTTGTAGGATATAAGAAAAGATGTATAAGTATATGAAGGACAAGAGAAATCAGGGCAAGTAAGGAAAAAACAAAATTAAGCAGGCAAGCAGAGCCCACTATGACTACAAACAGATAAACACCATAGCTCACCATCATAAAGTTTTCTTTGTAGGGATTCCCCTAGGGGAAAATGGCGTACAGTAAGGAGAGGTGACAACCGTGTTTGTCCCTCAGAAGAATATCTGCCCAGGTAACCGATGGGATCTGCCACCGGACCTCAGTACGTCAACCCCCTCAAGTCTGCAAGATAAAGGTGAATAATCTGTCACCCCTGAGAGGCATATACAGTCAAGTACACAGAGACAAGTTACAGGGAAGAAAAATAGGATGCAGTGTACAAAGCTAGAGAGGTGCACAGCATTATCAAAAGTGGAACCCCAACAGTCATTTGAATAAACCAGGGGGGAATAAAAGCTCACCTTTGGTCTCAAATCATGAAAGAGGAAAGAAAAATCCATAATCAAAAGTACCTTTCCAGACGCCTGCCGCGCCGTGTCAGTCCACCTCCCAGGTAGCGTCTCACCACACCACTAATCCCGGGCGGTATAAATGGCATCATCAATTGCGTGTGTGCGTCACTTCTGATTGAGTGTGCACGCGTGTCACGTCATCAGCAGCGCGTCCCGGACCCTTCGGCGCGGACATATCGTCCAATCAGTGGGACAAAAACAAAAGGTCCTATAAGGGCACCGGGACACAAACGAAGAGGAGCACAAATGGAAGGGAAGGGAATTGAAGGGATGGCATAACCCAAAACGGGACCCCTGGGGAAACACAGATACGGCCAAAACCGATCAAATAAACTGGGTTCACATCATATTCGGGAAATGTAAGAAAAAGGGGGGGATTGTACATAGTAAACTGACTTGTTCACCTCATAGCGACACCTGGTGGAAGAAATCTAAAATTACACTATCCATTGCAAATCATTCTCTAATAAAATTAGCATTGTCTTAAAAGGATATAGAATTCGATTTTGTGTCAAAACATATGTGATATTTGATATAGACAGGTGAAACCGCCACTTCCAATGTATACAACCAGTGGATCTGATGCATGCCTAGATTCAATCCCTCTGACATCCAGGTTATTATCAGAAAAACATCTCAACCATGTCCCTCCCATGTCCCTGATACAAAACCGTCCAGAAAGGGACGATAACTGATGGAACTGTTGAGGCCCGGTGGTATAGTGGCATTGAGGGCCACTATCCATCGGGTTTCCCTCTGCATCAGAATCGTGTCCCAATCACCCCCCCCCCCCCGGTTATTTGGGTGGACCTGGTCCAAAATAAGAAATTCTGTCTTGGGGAAACATTTATTGTGATTGTCTCTTATGTGTCTACCCAGAGGTAGGTCTTGGTTTGCATGTTTTCATGGCTGTTATATGTCTGGACACTCTCTTATAGAATTCCTGTGTGGTTTTCCCCACATAGAAAGCCCCACAGGCACAGGTAAGTAAGTAGACCACTCCAATAGTGGTGCAATTGGCGAAATGTCGTGGCCTATACCACTGCCCATTTGGTAATCTGATGTGACCGTTGGTGTTCGTATAGCGGCAAATCTTATAACCCCCACATTTGTAGGTGCCCATGCGTTTGCATGGATCACCTCTGAATTTGCCCGTATATTCGCTGTGGACAAGATAGTCCCGTAGTGAGCGGGTCGTCAAAAGGTAATTGGAGGGTTTTTAGGGAGAAAGGGGACCAGGGTGGGGTCCATAGTTAGAATGTGCCAGAATTCTGACAAGATTTTTCTAATCTTGCCATGGTGTTTGGTGTATTTTAATATAATTCTAGCTTGATTTGGGAAACTACTGGAATCCTCTCTTCGTTCCTGAGTGTTAGCTTCACCGAACAGTAGCTGTTTTCTCGTTCCATTTTTCACGCTTTTGTACGCTTTTTTAAGGCAGGTCTTCGAATATCCTGTCTGTTGTAGCCTATATTTTAATTTAGCTGCTTCTGTTTCAAACATTTTGTCTGTGGAACAATTTCTGCGTGTACATAGATATTGCCCATATGGAACGGATCTAATTAAAGTCATAGGATGTGAACTAGTCGCATGTAGGATGGTGTTCCCTGCAGTTTCTTTGCGATAGAGAGTGCTCGTAAGCCTACCTGTCTCATCCTTGAGGATGGTTACATCAAGAAAATTTAATTTTGAGGGATCTGTTGTCATGGTGAATTTGAGATTAAAGGTATTTTGATTCATAGCCGACAAACACCGATCTAGCAACTCCCTAGTGTCCGTCCAAATCAGGAATATGTCGTCTATGAATCTATACCATATTAATATATGGCTGTTTAGGTCTGTGAGAGTATCATCCGCCAAGAAGGTTCCTTCCCATTCCCCCAGGTACAGGTTGGTGTAGGATGGGGCGCAACAGGTCCCCATCGCTACCCCCTGCACCTGGAGGAATAGGGAGCCATCAAAATGAAAGATATTCCGCATCAAAATGAATTCAAGGGAGGATGATATAAAGTTGTGTAACTTCTTATCATCCCAATGGGATTGGGACAAAAAATGTCTAATCGCCCGTACTCCCTCCTAACCTGACATAACCTTAGACTGCGTAGAGGGTTCTTTATGGTAAGAGCAGTGAGGATGTGGAACTCTCTTCCCCAAGCAGTGGTTTCAGCAGGAAGCATGGATAATTTAAAAAAACTATTAGATAGGCACCTAAACAACCACAATATATGGGGTTATACAATATAATATTGACATAAAAGCACACACACAGATTGAACTTGATGGACTGCTGTCTTTTTTCAACCTCACAAACTATCTAAATATGTATTCAGGTAATATCAAGGTTAATAACAATGTTGTTCACAGCAAACGCTTAAATTGCTGAAAAAGCCATCATAAATTGTGTGATTCATATTAAACTTATGATGACAAAATGTACTAGCAAAGGTTACTGTCAGTAACAAAATGCATATAAAAATGATCAGAAGATCCACAGAGGTAGACAGCTGAAATTAGATGCAAACATTAAGGTCAGTGTGTTACGCAGGTAGTAAGGGTGCATTTTTCTGTGTTCAGTCATTCAAGTAGATTGATCTTTTGGTTAATGGCTGCCATGTCTTTCACCTTTTAGGTAGGTAACTAGTACCACCAATGATCTATTCAGCTGACTGTAAGGGGGCACTGTTCCCACTAACGATCAATGTAAGGAGACATTTTTCCTACAGACATTCAGTGTAAGGGGGTATTGTTTTCTCCCACTGCTTAACACTGTAAGGGAGTGTTTTTAATGATCAGGAATGTAAGGAGGGCCTTCTCTCACCAAGGAAATCGGTATTCTTCCCCTCATCACTAATATAAGGGCGACCCTCTCCTATTTACCCCTGATGTCAATGGGCAATCTTCTCAATGGCCTCAAATTTTGGGAACTTCTAATCACTGACTGCCAATGTAAGAGATATTATCTTCGCTGGTCACAAATGTAGGGAGTATTAAAATCACTAACCACCAATGTAAGGGCATTCTCCCCACTGAACCCCAATGCCAGGGGCATTTTTCTCACGATTAATGTATAGAGGTCCTTCTTTTAATAATTGAAAATGGAGATATGCTTGTGCTCCACTGCACAATACTAAAGATTCTGACACAGGTCTGGTTAATGACTTGCACTATGCAATGGAAATGGTGATATGCCTATGCGCAGAGATTCTTGGCAAGCTTATAAAATAACATATTTTCAAACAGTGACAAAGTGACCAATGTGTAGCCAGTCCCTACTCTTCTGAGTAAAATTTCAAAAACATACTTGCTTATAGCATATTTTAATGGACATAAAGGGGAAGATTTATTAAAACTGGTGCACACAGAATCTGGTGCAGATGTGCATAGTAATCAATCAGCTTCTAACTTTAGCCTGTTCAATTAAACTTTGAAAATAAAGCCTAGAATCTGATTGGTTACTATGCGCAGCTGCACCAGGTTCTGGGTGCACCAGTTTTTGTAAATTGACCCCATAGTGCCAACATGGGGCAAACAGACACCGTTGGGGGAAGAGATATGGACTCTGATCACTTACCTGAACTATGCAAAAATGGCAATATGTCTGTTCTCACTTTCACAACGCTTACATATAACACACAAGGTGCTACAAGGGTGTGACCACATGTTGACGCTAAATATTATGAATTACCATATGTATACCACTATATACTCTTTTATATTTCAATCAAAATTTTGTATAAAAACAGGGATTTTTGGTTCACATATATTGCAATACATATTTAGGACGGCCAGCTCTCTTAATGACTAGAGATGGGTGAATCAGCCCATGTTCAATTTGTGGTGGGTTTGTTTAAAATAAGTGAATCCTATTAAGGTCTATGGGGTGAATCTTGAAGTTAAATTCTGTTTATTTTCGAGTCTAATAGGCAACTATTTTCAAAAAAGGGCATTGGATGCTGGGTACTGCCATGGGGAACATTTAACAAAGCTATTCAAGCCTCACATATTTTGGATGTGTAATTGGTTTTTCAACTTTTACTTATAGCTTGGTTTAAATACAGTAGCACCCTAATCTGCTTAATTTCA
Organism: Glandirana rugosa; assembly: GCA_018402905.1. NCBI lineage: Eukaryota > Metazoa > Chordata > Amphibia > Anura > Ranidae > Glandirana > Glandirana rugosa. The sequence goes on along the minus strand of BLSH010306120.1, from coordinate 828,441 downwards.
ACTTGTAAAAAAGGCTTTTTAGGTAATTTTGGCTGTGACACCTGATTTTTTTTTATTAAGCGGTAATCGGCCTGAATTGCTGGGTTGAAGTAGCAGCTACAAAAGATCTAAAAACTATTGGAAAGTATTCTTTTAAAAAATAGCTAAAGCTCACAGCTTCTCACAAATTGTCCATTGACACAAAGGCTTAATAATATGCATTGTCTAAATACATTGTCTTAAAAGTTTAGTAAAATGTAAAAAAAAAAAAAAAAAAACCTCAGAATCACAATCCCACATTCCTCAAGCACCCTTTCATCCCAGTTTATTACCAAAATATTCAAAAACTAGGCTTCAGGTAAATATTCAGTAGAAAACAGCTAGCATCAGGACAGTACGCAAGCATGTTGCTATGGAGCAAATAGAACAAGACAAGGCAAGTTTTATCTTGCAAGGAAGATAGATAGAAACTAGTACTATTTTTCAGTGGCTGGGCAGTATGTAAACAGCTTGGTTAGGTGGTAACATAAGAGGGAGACACCAAGCAGGTTTTATAATAAATATTAGAGTGTATTATCTGAGAGACAATAATCACAAATATGTATGAATATCAGGGCAGCAAAATAGGCTGAAAACTTCAAGGTGCAATGCAGGATTCCCTCTGCTGAACAAATTAGAAATTTGGCAGTTGAGGACAAGATGCAGAAACATTTGGGGAGATTTACTAAAACTGATGCACACAGAATCTGGTGCATAGTAACCAATCATCTTTTATCTTCTGCTTGTTTAATTAAGCTTTGGCAATAAAACCTGGAAGTTGATTGGTTTCTATGCAAAGCTGCACCAGATTTTGCACTCTCCAGTTTTAGTAAATCAACCCCATTGTGTGACACTTTTAGCGCCTGGGCATTGAACTAGGCTGCACACTTTGAAACACAAATGATTGCACAAGCCAACATACATTTTGATGCCTTGAAAGTTATACCTATTCCTGTGTATATTTGGCCCGCTGATTCCATAAATGGCACCAACTTTTTCCTATCAGCTCTAGTTTTTTAAATACAGCATACATGCCATAAACCACTCTTCACTCTGGTTGCCCATCAAATATCATGATATAAATATAGCAAAATTTGTTGGGGTGATTCAGTTAGCACTGTCATGAAGTAGCCATAACCTTTACAATGCTCGATCTGCAAAAATTAGCCGATATGAGTGGCAATATATACACACCTCCTATATGATCATAACTATAATACAGTTAATAAAATATACTTTAGAATCAAATGTTTCTGATGTAAAATTATTACAGTACAGAAACACTCTCATTATATCTGATAACTTGTACGCAAAAACACAAACTAGGTAATAGAAGAACAAGTTGATCAGCAAGATCTTTTCAAAAACTGACTAAAAATGATATGAATTCTACCATTTGTTAGAAACTGCAGCTGATGCATTTTAGCCAATGCAATTTTTTTGAATTTACGCCCCAAATAACTTCAAGAATGGGTCTAAAAAGCAAGGCACCAAGAAAAAAACATTTTTTGTTTGGCTGTCTTATTTACCCTACAGCAAAAATATTAGAAATTTGGCATTTGAGGCCCAACTGTGAAAACATTTAGTGGCACCTTTATGGCGCTGGAGTACAGGAAAAGGCCACAAACTTGAGGACATAACACAGGAATTTCTTTTGCAGCTAGCATTAGAAATTTGGTAGCTAGAGTCCATCTGCCGTAAAATAGTGGGGAACTTTTACAATGCTAAAGCACTGGAATAGATTGCAAACCTTTCCTTGCAACAAATATTATAAGTTTGGCACCTGAGGCTCAGCTAAAGAAACATTGTGGGCCACCTTTGCAGAAGCACCAGAATAAGCCAGAGAGGTATTAGTGACATTCTTTCACCCGCCACCATTATTTCCTAAACAACAAAGGTACATCATGCCTTGCTTGCCCACTTTACTAATTTCCCCTCACTCCAAAAAGAATTTAGAGAATCCTATGGCCCCATTTACACTTGTGAATGGGGTGATTAGTAATTACATGCAGAAGACCCAGCAGGGGTTTCCACAACAAGTTGTGGGTGTCAACCTCTATTAAAAGCAATGGGAGGCTAACAGCTTCTGCAGCTCATTTCAGACAGTTTTCATCCAGGGCCAATGATTTGCTGGTAATTGCTCCATGAGCGATTACATGTGAGTGGTCACAATTTGTTGTGGGAGCTCATAGCCTCTCACAGTCACCCACAGCTAATCACCAGAAACCCCTGCTGGGTCCGCTGCTTCTAATTCGCTCATTGTGGGCATCAGCTTTCATCCCCCAACCTCTTAGTTGCTAGAAAAAAATTGTGGGGGGGAGGTAAAAGTGTGCTGCCACATGGAGCCCACATGGTTCTTGCTTATTGTTACATTTTTGAAGCTTGGTACATTCCATTGTTTCTACCTCCTGTTATGCTTTTAGGCCTGCTTAGTTAGGCCGGCCATTACTTGCTTTCCTGTGCTCTCTTTACTTAGCTAGAGTTAGAAGTCTTAATGTCCCATGATGCTTTTACACCTTCAACAAATGAGAATACTGTAAAGTTTGGACTAAACTACATTGGGTTTCACTCTAAGTCTTTTTGACATTGCTTATGTTCAGTTGCATAAAGTCATATATATATATATATATATATATATATATATATGTAGGTAGGGAAATGGGAGATGATAGCCCTGCTTATAGTATATCACTCAGTAAACAGTGTAAAGTAAATTTAACATGACGTGTTACTAAATGTCAGTATCTGCTTGACTAAACTGTGCACATGACAGAAAACTGGCATGGCACCAGGTAAAGCATACCTCCCAAATTTTTTAGATGGGAATGAGGAACACCTATTAGCAAAAGTAGGCATAGGACACACACCCTGCCACGCCCCCTTAAAGGAGAATTATACAAAAAATAATGTGTTTTACCCACAAGTGCTTTTTTATCACTACTACTCCTCTATATTGGCTTTTGAAATTTACAAATGCAGAAATTTAGAAATTGGTTGAAAGGTTTAGCACTGGCAAACACTTTTTGAGAGATAAAGAGTGCATTTTATATACAACTGAGGGACAAATGAAGAGTAGAGTTGAGCGAACCTCTGTGAGTTCGGGTTCTGCTGGTCCGTCCGAACTTCGGGACAAAGTCCGGGTCCGGACGGAACCCGAACGATCGCACGGACAACGAACCCCATTGAAATCAATGGGGACCCGAACCCTGGGCCTGAAACAGGGCTTCAAGCCTGCCTGGTCGTCTTGGGCTTGAGTGTCTCCAAGCGAGTTGAGATGAGAAGTAAACAGGGAGTCAACATATATTTTACGTGAGAAATAGAGAGTTTTTCACAAACGGTCACGATTTGGAAAGTTGGTTAAAGATTTAAAGACGTAAACATTTAAAGTTTTCGGTTATATCTCCTCATCATCACTATTTTTTCGTGAACACCCATTTTGTGTAATAAAAAACATATTAAGAGGAAATTCCCCCGCACCGTCCCACACACAGGATACGGATGAAAACGATTATCCACAAGGAGTAAGGGTAGATTTT
>BLSH010306120.1:810925-820872 GCA_018402905.1 Glandirana rugosa | reverse complement strand
CAACTCAAAGCAGCGGTATGTGAAATCTCTAATTTCTGCTATCTGTCCTCAGAGCAACAGCACAGACAGCAGTAGTAAAGTAATCTATCTCAGGATGCAGGATCAGGTCTTAAAATGTCTCAAATCTGTCCCTCACGCAGTCAGCTACCTCTCCCTACACTAACCCAAGGAGCATGTGACTGCAGCACTGTGACTCCAGCTTATAAAGAGGCTGGGTCACATGATGCACCGGCCAATCACAGCCATGCCATTAGTAGGCATGGCTGTGATGGCTTCTAAGGGCAAACCAGTGAAACGCTTGTTGATTGGCTGCCCTGCAGCTTCTCAACACGTGGAGTAAAATAGCAGAACCCCGGACCGAACCCGAACGATTTTTGAAATGTCCGGGTCCGGGTCCGTGCCACGGACACCCTAAAGTTCTGTACGGACCCGAACGTTACAGTCCGGGTTCGCTCAACACTAATGAAGAGAAAAGAGAGAGACCGAGGGAAGTTGATTCAAATCAGGGACAGCCCCTCCAAATCAGGGACAGTTGGGAGTTATGGGTAAAGTAATACAGACCAAATCCCTGCTTTCCTGTCGCTCCCTTTAGGCTGAGATCAGTCAGTGTACATGATGCAGCAGTTTGAGAGGGTGTCCCACAATGGGAAGCATGGAATGTATATAGTAAAGCATTTGGGGTTATAGTTAGTATTTGTAACAGCCCCTGGATTACGATGCCCTGCTTTTTTTTTTTAGTTCTGGTTTATTGTGAACATTAATTCTCTAAAATGAAGTTGTGCTTTAAGAAACAGAGTAATGAGAAAAATGAATATGTCTTCAGCACCATCTGTCTTTTATGACCAGGGTGCTCTTGCCTAGCAGGTATCTTGTTTCTTACACAAACACGGCCTGTCCACAGCATGTAAAGAGAGAAGGTGTGATTCAGTGATCAGCTTAGTATTGACATTTCACACTGAGAGGAAGTCAGGGTAATTATTGTGAAAGTTCTCTTCTGGAAACAGAAATCTAGCCAATTCATCTCCCTTCACTCTATGTATAGTGTTATCCATGTCTGTTCAGCTCATCTATACACACAACATCAAACAAATCTTTATTTCTGCATGGTTTGTTTTAATTGCCTGACCTCGTTTGCATGAACAGCCAAATAATACCTATTTTCCCCTATTCTCCAGTAGCCATCTCTTATAACATATGGATGGATTCTTATTGGCACAATTCCCATGCTCATTATTTGTGCAGAATCAGGGTAATAGCTAAAAATACAATGTATCAGAACAAATTGTATCTTTATGGAGAAAGAATATATGCTAAGGTGGAAGCTGAATCTTTATAAACACAAATCAAAATGAATGTGGGACTTCAGTCATTTTTTCATCTTTCCATCTATTAAATCTTCTGCCCTTGTTGTTTTAACTTTGGATAGTAAAACATTTTTTTTCTGCCAGTGAATACCTTATACAGCCCACTTCCTGTTCCTTGTCTGACAAAATGCCTCTTCGTTTGACATCATGCACAGATCTCTACCAGGAAGGGAGGGGGGATGAGTCATAAGAGGGCCAATGAAAGCTGCAGGGCTGGAGGTGGGCCTCTGTGTGTCTGTGTAAATCCAGGAAGTGAACAGGCAGTAGCTTCAACTGTTAAATCAACTGCTATAATTGAAATATGCATCAAACAGCTTGAAATGACCCAGTCACACCTAAAAAGAAAAAAAAATAAGGCAGTGCTTGTAATAGAACACAATTCTTTGCTTTGTTTGTGGAGGCCTACCTAAAAAATCTTAACCATTTGACACTTTCAGGATGAGTACTGGATACCTGGCTCCCCTTTACTGAAAACTGCAGTACCTTCCCCACCATAAGATTCCATTGTGCTGCAGAGGCCGTTGGAAGGAACCGCAGAGCTCAGCAGAGTGCCAGGTATCCAACAATTGCAGACATATATTACATGCAGAAGACTCATTGACAGTTTAGAACCTAAAGAATGAAAGACAAAAGGACAGATAAGAACTAATTGCACTCTAGAGTAATTAAATTATTTTGGTAAACATCCAATGCTCTAAAGGCAGGCATACACATCACTCCTTCTGAAAATGCTAACTGCCTTGTTGTCTGCCAAAACCAGTAGCTTGAGTGGTCTGTGTTGCTGATCCAAATCATGCTTACAAATGAGAAGTTCTAATTTCACTCTGCCCTGACTTCATACTTATGTCAAGGTTCAGGGCAATGCACTGGACAGGTTTCCTTATAGGCAGCTCATTTGTTTAACAAAGAGTTTTGGTGTGCATTGTTGTAGGATACTCCTGTGGACTATTGGGTTGGTGGAAGTATTTGGGATGGTTGTACATGGAAAAAGACATTAGTGGACGCATAACATTTAAACCCATGTATTTTGAGGGTTTTTGCATGCTCTTCATCAGGACTTTTTACTAATAATACATAAAGATTACACTCCTAGTTGTGTAATCTTAAAATTAAAAAAGCACATTATATTATGCAAGGACAAAACACATACTGTATATAACATAGTATAAAATAATAATATATAGACTCCAAGACAAAGCAAATGCTTTTTTTATAACCATCCCCTTCAGATACTCAGATTTCTCCCATTATCCAAAAATTGGATTGAGTAATTGAATTCCATTTTGCAGCATGTGTAGGACTAATGAAGCTGCATTGATTAATACATGGGCCACACAATGATGTGTGAATGTGTTTCTAGATCCTTTATTTTATTTCAATAATAGGTGGCTGTCTCATTGTTGCTGTCCACATCCAAGCACCAAGTTATCAAGAGGACAGGCTCAACTGGTGTTGGCAACAATAAACTATGCACAAGACAGGAACTCCCAGGAACAGTCCAATCAGGTTTGTCTTGTCATTTTAGGCCCCATTCACATGGGAGCAGAGGCCCATACAATGTGTTTACACTCCTAGAGCCGCCTGTGTGCAGGCTGCTTATGTTCATAACCGGAGGAGCAGTGTCTGTATGGACACAGTGTTCATTCAGGGCCATGCATCCACCCTTTGCATGCCTGTTAAACATGGATGTGTGTGACTCTGTCCATACAGCCAAAGCATCTCCATTTACTAACAGACTGCCTGCTTGCAACTCTAAGTGGCTCAAAACATGTTAAACAAATACCTCATTTACACAGTATGGGCCCCTTCACCCACGTGAATAAGGCCTTATTCAGTAAAGGCACTAAAAAGATCAGACGCCTCCTATTAGGCTCCCCAAAACCAAGAAGAAGTTCTGGTACCATATTAGTGTTCTGTCAGAATTCAGCCTTTTCACACAGCAGCAGTTTCTCACAACAGAGAGAGTGAAAGAGAGACTTTAGCATCATATTACTTATAAAAAGGCCTGTGGACAACTGAGACTAATCAATGAGGTCTGGCTAGCAGGTAGGATGTGGACCTAGGGCTGGAAGCTACATCCCACCCAAAGCTCTAAAAGGCCTCCAGAATCTGGGACTCAGATCAGAACTTATTAGTATCTGAGAAAACAACAAAGCTTGTTTTTGTTCCATAGAAGACACAAAGGTGAGAAACTTAGGTGAAATGTATACACCAGGCTCGAGCTTGGGTTTGGTCGGAACACAGAAATGAGCTGTCTGGTTCAGTAAACTGTGGGAAGGAGATTCCTCGCCCCACATGAACCTAATATGGGCATGTGCCCATATTAGCTCAATGATATCATGAGCATCTGCACCTCAATGTGTTAATCCGTTGCGGGACAGGGAATCTCCCTCTCCCAGATAATTGGCCCATTAATGTCATCACCTAGGAACGTTTGAAATTCCTGAGGTTGGGGGCAGAGCATGGGATGGAGCTAATCTGAATAATTTATTTACAAAAATTGCACTAAAAGTTAGAAGGGTTTATAGAAAAGGGTTTGAAGTCTACTGTAAAATACAAAACAATATATAAAAAAACACTATTATAATATAGGCTATAGGCTAGCGTGTTCTTTCTTACCAGAGTAGAACCATAACTTACTCTGCTTTTTTTGCCTGATTGGCCACAGATTCTTCCTCCAGTATCTCCTGCCCCCTTCCTCTTACACCATTACCCTCAGCATTACCATCCTCTTACCCTAAAGCCCCTAGTAATCCTCCTTTTGTCTGTGTACCTATCTCCATTTAAAGGGGCACTGGCCCCTCAGGTAGCGGCGGCACAGGAACAGTACAGGGCATTCCTCCTCTGGATACGGGTATTTGGGTATCCAGTTTGTATATATGCTATGGCAGCTGTTGTGAGTGAAATAGCTGTGGTCCCGCAGTTCAGAGAAACTTGGATGGATGTAGAGTTACACTCAGTATAGAGGTTCATCACACATGAATTTTAATTTTAAAAAGTTTATTGAAATTAACGGTTCACTGGTATTGAGCAAAGACAACACATTTGGAATGTACCTGCCCCTTCATCAGGGCTAGTATACAGGGAAACATTAAAAGCAACTGATAACTATCTCAAGATTTCCCTTTTGGATTAATAAAGTGTCAGATTTTGATTAAGGTATCCAGTGATAAATTGTCAGTAACTTATGCATTGATATAGATTACTTAAATGACAAATAATTGAGGTAAGATAAATGGATACAGTAAAAATCATCAATGTACAAAAGTAAACAGAAGCATAAGACATTGGGCACAAGAAATCTGTTAAAATGTCAGATAGTATTAATACTGAACTTATAAAATTCCTGGATAGTTGTGTATTTACTATAGTAAAATGCATGTATCAAATAGATAATTAAATAAAAAAAGAAAAGAAAAAAAAAGAAAAGCGCAGACAAATAAAAAATACAAAAACACAAGTAAAAATACAAATAAAATTGCAGAGTCCTATATTTAGATCTAGACCAATGGGCAAGAAGGTGGGACTGACCAGTGATGTTGGATGTGGTCAGGACTGACTGGGAACAGACAATCAACTATGAGTAGGGCTCTTTAGGTGCTGTGGGTGATGGATAACGATTAGGAAGCACATGTGCATAAATGCAATGGAGAAGGTAAAAATAATGGTAGAAAGAATGTAAAACGTAAAGAAAGGGGATGAGGGGAAAGAGGAAAGGGGAGGGAAGGTGTAGAGCATGGGAGGGGAGGAGTAGAGTGAGTGGGAGAGAAAGGAAATAGGGAGGGGCGGTATGGGGATTAAAAGTAAATGGATGGGGACTTGATTGTGCTGATATGACTTCCTAGGCTGAGGATGTAAACAGCTGGGGCAAAAAGACTGTAAAAACAGTGTTAGAAGGATAGAGAAAAATAGTTGGAGATATGAAAGAATATTAAGAGCTGACATGTGGGAAATGAATGTAATAATTTAAAATTGAAGGGGCAATAAATGATGAAAAAATGAAGAGACATAAAAATATAATATAAATTTAAATAATATATATATATGGATATATAATATATATATGGTGGAGACTCGGCTCCTTGCACATATGGAAAGAGCTGCAAGGGCTGGGACAGTGATAATAATGGGGGATTTTAACTACCCGGAAATGAATTGAAGTAATGGCACAGCTGGGAGAGTTAAAGGGCAAAAATGTATAAACCTATTACAGGACAATTGTATGGTCCAGTTTATTGAGGCCCCAACTAGGAATGATGCTTTGCTGGACCTGGTAATCTCAAACCATGCAGAGCTTATTACCAATATTCATATACAAGAGCATCTGGGCAACAGTGACCATAACATGATTTCATTTAATTTAAGCTGCAAGCAACAAACACATACGGGAAAGATAAAAACACTTAATTTTAAGAGAGCACATTTTGCAAGGATGAGGGCTGCTCTCCAGAACTTAGAATGAGAAGGAATATTGGCATCGATGAACACAGAACAGAAATGGGAATTTTTCAAAAAGACTGTATGCAAACTCACTGCAAAGTATATTCCCATGGGCAATACGTTTAAAAGGCTAAAAATAAAACCTATGTGGCTCACAGCCAAAGTTAAAAAAGGTATAAATGATAAGAAAAGAGCAATAGAAAATATAAAAATGAAGGGACGCTATCATCTTTTAAATGTTACAAAGAATATAACAGAATATGTAAAAAGGAAATCAAGGATGCAAAAATTCAAAACGAACGACAGATTGCAAAAGATAGTAGGACAAACCCCAAAAATTCTTCAAATATATTAATAGTAAAAAAGTCAGGTCTGAGCATGTAGGCCCTTTACAAAATAATCTATAGTGCGTGACTGGGGACAGAGAGAAGGCAAACTTATTAAATGCATTCTTCAGCTCTGTGTATACAAAGGAGCATGGGGGAGCTCATATCCATAATGGGGGTGGTAGTGACACAGCCCCAAATGATCCACAATGGCTCAAAAGTGAAATGGTCCAGAAGTATTTAGACAGAATAAAGGTAGATAAAGCACCTGGACCAGATGGCATCCATCCATGGATCCTTAAAGAACTGAGCTCTGTCATTTCAAAGCCATTATATCTAATTTTTAGGGACTCCTCAATGACTGTAATAGTACCACTGGATTGGCGTAGGGCCAATGCGGTGCCTATATTTGAAAAGGGATCAAATTCTTTACCAAACAACTATAGACATGTTAGTTTAACTTCTATAGCTGGGAAGATACTGGCGAGTTTAATAAAAGGCCACATAGATGAGTTCTTGTTGGAAAAAATGTTTTAAGCAACAGGCAGCATGGGTTGATGAAAGACAAGTTGTCAAACAAACCTGATTTCTTTTTATGAGGAGGTAAATAAAACCTTGGACAGAGGGGTGGCTGTGGACGTGGTATACTTGGATACTTGGACTTTGTAAAAGCATTTGACACGTTCCCCCCACACACGGCTAATGTGTAAGGTAAAGTCTAAAGGCTTGGAAAGATTAGTTTGTAAATGGATATAAAACTGAGAGTAGTGGTTAATGATTCTTACTCTGGATGGTCTAAGGTTTTCATGGGTGTACCCAAAGGTTCAGTGTTGGGAACCTTACCTTTCAATATATTTATAAATGATATAGGGTCTGGGATTAAAAGTACCATTTCAGTGTTTGCAGATGACACCAAGCTATGCAATGGAATAAAATCCTTACAGGATGTCTCCAACTTACAAGCAGACCTCAATACACTGTTTAATTGGGCGACTATGTGGCAAATGAGGTTTAATGTTGATAAATGTAAAGTTATGCATTTGGGAGCTAAGAATATGCATGCATCATACATACTAGGGGGAGTACAACTGGGGGAATCCATAGTGGAGAAGGATCTGGGGGTTTTGGTGGATCATAAGCTTAATAATGGTATGCAATGCCAAACTGTGATTTTCAAAGCAAGAAAAATATTTTTTTTTGTATTAAGAGAGGTATGGATTCCAGAGATAGAGATGTTATTTTGCCCCTGTACAAATCATTAGTAAGACCTCATCTGGAATATGCAGTTTAGTTTTGGGCACCAGTTCTCAAAAAGGAAATCGGGGAACTGGAGAAAGTGCAGAGAAGGGCAACCAAACTAATAACAGGCATGGAGGAGCTCAGCTATGAGGAAAGATTAGGGGATCTGAATTTATTTTCTCTTGAGAAGAGGAGATTAAGGGGGGATATGATCAGCATGTAAAAATATATAAGTGGCCCATATAGTGATCTTGGTGTTAAGTTATTTACTTTAAGGTCATCCCAAAGGACAAGGGGGCACTCGTTACATCTAGAGGAAAAAAGATTTCATTTCCAAATACGAAAAGGTTTCTTCACAGTTAAAGCTGTGAAAATGTGGAATAGACTCCCTCCAGAGGTGGTTTTGGCCAGCACGATTGATTGCTTTAAAAAAAGACCTGGATTCTTTCCTTACTGTAAATAATATAACTGGGTACTAACATTTTTAGGTAAAGTTTATCCAGGGAGAATCCAATTGCCTCTCGGGGGATCAGGAAGGAATTTTTTTCCCCCATTATAGAAAATTGGATCACGCTTTGCTGGGGTTTTTTGCCTTCCTCTGGATCAACTGTGGGTGAAGAATTGTATATGGAATTGTATGGTTATTTATAATGTTTCTATTTTTTTTTTGGTTGAACTAGATGGACTTGTGTCTTTTTTAACCTGACTATGTAACTATATACAGTATCTCACAAAAGTGAGTAAACCCCTCACATTTTTGTAAATATTTTATTATATCTTTTAATGTGACAAGTAGTGTGTGTACAGCTTGTATAACAGTGTAAATTTGCTGTCCCCTCAAAATAACTCAACACACAGCCATTCATTTTTTTTTTGTTTAATAGATTTTTATTAATTTTCAAGATGACAAGAAAGTTGAACATACAAAGTTGCTTATATCCATATAGAGCAAAGGCAACGAGACAGGAGTACATAGACAAGTATAAATGTAGGTGTGTCCGACCTAATTTGGGACATTGGCCTGCCGTGGGTACCCACAACCGGCTGAGGTCTGCTGTCTGTGCCATGATTAATTGAGAGCAGAAGGGGTCCCCCCCCGCCGGCACCCCAACCGGGAGCAAACTGTGCCGGACGGATAGGGGACCACCCCTCCCCCTACAAAATGTCATCTGTTTAGTGACATTGCATCAGACAGCAAAGAATATTAATTGTTGACTATATAATGGTCAGATCACTCACGATCGATCTGAAGCGTGTTATCACATTACATCCTTGATAAGCCACCTTTGCATAATACATAAAAAAAACAAAGAAAAGAGGTCACAATAGTTGAGGAGTCAAGAAGTACAGAAAAGAGAAGAGGATAGAAAGGAGGCAATGCTTATAGTAAGATATACCATGTGACACACTTCTAATATTACAGCTAGTGCTGAGGGCTTAGTGTGTAGGGAGAGTGGTCGGCAGAGATGCAGGGGAGCCCCCCTTCGACACCAGGTCAGGGGATGAGATATTATCTTTGTAGGTATTTGTGGTCTTAAATTCAAACCATGCGGCCCAGATTTTGGTATGTTTCCCAGACTCCCCCCTCGATAGGTGTGTAAGATCTTCCATATAGCAAAAGCAAAAGTCATTCACCTTTTGTAACCATAGCTTACTAGAGGGTGTTTGTGGTTTGTTCCACATGAGAGGAATAAGGGACTTAGCCATGTTAAGAAGGTGTGGTGTCATGGAACGTTTATATTGACCGATAGTTGCTGCGGTCATGTGAAAGAGTATAGTCCAAGGCTCCAGGGGTAGTCCGGATCCTGTGATTGAGTTGATGAGTCTGATAATTTCAGACCAGAAGGGCTTGATGAGTGGGCAGTGCCACCATATATGTGCATGTGAAGCCGCTTGACCACAGTTTCTCCAACATAGAGCAGGGTTGGTGGGAGAAATATGGTGCATTTTAATTAGTGAACACACAGCCATTAATGTGTAAACCACTGGCAACAAAAGTGAGTACACCCCTAAGTGAAAATGTCCAAATTATGCCCAATTTGCCATTTTCCCTCCCCCGTGTCATGTGACTCATTAGTGTTACAAGATCTTAGGTGTGAATGGGGAGAAGGTGTGTTAAATTTTTATCACTCTCACTCTCTCATACTGGTCACTAGAAGTTCAACATGGCACCTCATGGCAAAGAACTCTCTGAGGATCTGAAAAAAAGAATTGTTGCTCTACATAAAGATGGCTTGGGCTATAAGAAGATTGCCAAGACCCTGAAACTGAGCTACAGCACGGTGGCCAAGACCATACAGCGGTTTAACAGGACAGGTTCTACTCAGAATAGGCCTCGTCATGGTCGACCAAGGAGGTTGAATGCACGTGCTCAGTGTCATATCCAGAGGTTCTCTTTGGGAAATAAACGTATGAGTGCTGCAAGCATTTCTGCAGAGGTTGAAGGGGTGGGGGGGTCAGCCTGTCAGGGTTCAAACCATACGCCACACACTGCATCAAATTGGTCTGCATGGCTGTCTTTCCAGAAGGAAGCCTCTTCTAAAGATAATGCACAAAAAAGCCCACAAACAGTTTGTTG
>BLSH010306120.1:793254-808011 GCA_018402905.1 Glandirana rugosa | reverse complement strand
GATCCAAAACATAAAGCAAAATCTACAATGGAATGGTTCACAAATAAACATATCCAGGTGTTAGAATGGCCAAGTCAAAGTCCAGACCTGAATCCAATCGAGAATCTGTGGAAAGAACTGAAGACTGCTGTTCACAAACGCTCTCCATCCAACCTCACTGAGCTCGAGCTGTTTTGCAAGGAGGAATGGGCAAAAATTTCAGTCTCTCGATGTGCAAAACTGATAGAGACTTCCCCAAGCGACTTACAGCTGTAATCGCAGCAAAAGGTGGTGCTACAAAGTATTAACTTAAGGGGGCTGAATAATTTTGCACGCCCAATTTTCAGTTTTTTATTTGTTAAAAAAGTTTGAAATATCCAATAAATTTCGTTCCACTTCATGATTGTGTCCCACTTGTTGTTGATTCTTCACAAAAAATTACAGTTTTATATCTTTATGTTTGAAGCCTGAAATGTGGCAAAAGGTCGCAAAGTTCAAGGGGGCCGAATACTTTCACAAGGCACTGTATATATATTTATTTATTAATTATGAAATATAATAGTGAAGAAATATACTGTTTAACATAACATAATAATAAAGGGGCACATATGGAAAACATGGTTTCTATTGAAGTCTATGGGGCCAAAAATGCTTATAATCTGCCAAAAAGAAGCTTGTGTACCTTTTTGAGCTTCGGGCGACAAAACGCTCATATGTGAACAGGGGCCGTTGAAAAGTTTTAAAACTTTAGAGATGAGCGTTTTACGAGCTGAAAAAACGCTCAGGTGTGAATGGGGCCAGAACAGAAGGATCGATGTATAAATTATATTACAAACACTGATAGTGGTGTTAAAAATACTAATAACATTAATATAATCATAGCAGAAGTCATGATAGGATTGTGGTGAATAGTAATGTAAACTGAAGGACAGATGGCCTGATGGTGTATAACCAAATTGTTTCTAGCTATATTTATTATCATACAGGATTTATATAACGCCAACAGTTTGCGCAGACAATACAGCAACAGTACAATTCAAAACAAGAGGGTTAGAGTGGCCATGCTCCTGCGAACTTACAATCTAAGAGGGAGGGGCTAGTGAAACAAAAGGTAGGGACTGTGAGGGATGAACTGATGAGGGGAATAGAAGATTCTGTTGTTAGCTGGAGGCAGGATAGGCCTCCCTGAAGATCTGAATTTTCAGGGGTCGCCTAAAAGTGGACAGAGTAGGAGATAGGCGGACAGAATGGGGCTAGAGAGTTCCAGAGGATGGGAGAAGCTCTGGAGAAGACCTGGAGACAAGCATGTGAGGAGGAGACAAGGGAGCTAGAGAGCAGAAGGTCTTGGGAGGAGCGAAGAGGATGGTTTGGGTCATATTTGGGGATAAGATTGGTGATGTAGCTTGGGGCAGAATTATAAATGGCTTTGTATGTTATGGTTAGGGTTTTGAGTTTTATTCTCTGGGAAATGGGAAGCCAGTGCAGGGATTGGCAGAGAAGAGTGGCGGACACCGAACGGTTGGTAAGGTGGATGAGTCTGGCAGCGTCTGGCAGCGTCTGGCGTCACAGGGTATGATACCCTGTGACGAAGTCTACTACAACGAAATGCTGCGTCCCTCTATGTGATTATTTTTTGGTGACAGGTTCTCTTTAATGAGCCATTCGGGGTCTAAAAGACCGTGGATGTTTCACTTGTACTCCAATGAATGTAATGCAGTACAGATCGCACTGCATTACATTCTTTCCTGGACACACTTCAGCTCAGCTCCCTCCCCTCTACCTGGTGGCACTCACTATCAAGGGCCCACAGACAGGCAAGTGGAGCCTAGGATATATGATAGGCAGTGCGCACGGGGGTGCCCATTATGAGGGGGAGGTGGAAACCACCAGGAATGTGTGTAAAACCCCCCTCTATCAGCAAAAGGGTTAAAGTGGTTCTTAAATTAATACGTTTTTGACCTTAATGCATTCTATGCATTAAGAAAAGAAACTACTACTCATTATGCCCCCCCCTCTCTAAACACTTCACTGTCCCGTCTAGATCAAGTGCTGTGCCTGTCTGCAGCTCTTCTTTCTCTTGTCTTCCTCTTCTCACAGGAGACTCAGGCAGCAGTGAGAACCATTGACAGTCAAATCCTGTGAGGATGGAGTGGGGGCGGGGCAGAGGCAAGCACGCTGTGTGTGTCTATGGACATGCACCATACGTGTGCCCCCATAGCACATGGCCTGCCATGAGGACACACGCAGGAGAGGAGGAGCAGGCAAAGAGCACCGGTGGGGACTCCAGAAGAGCAGGTAAGTGACCACTCTGTGCAATATCCATAGGCGTGTGCACAGGGTGTGCTGGATGTGCCTAGGCACACCATTATCACCCCATGCGCATTAGTATTATCATTTTTTGTGCTGGCAAGAAGATGGGAAAGATCTCCCTCTTACCGGCTATGCCATAAGAGAAGTGTTTACGCTCTTCTCTTTCTTTTGGGTGCACACCCTAATGCAAAAGGCTGTACACACGTATGGCAATAACATTGCACAGAGCAGGTAAGTATAACTTGTTTAGTATTTAAACTTTGAAAATAGCCTTTACAACTACTTAAAGATAAAAGAAAAACGTAAATAGTGTGATGCACTGAAACAATCCATGTTGCCCCAGTATGCATAAGAATGTGTTATTGACATTTTATTATGAGATCCTTCCAGTGGTTGGTGTGGATGTATCTATGTGCATTATGCAACATTAGAACTGCCAATATACTAAAATAAACAGATATGCCAACACACATCATGAAAAAGACTGTCAGTCTGATGTGCCTGCTCAATCTGAACACCAAACAATCTCTTTTCTTACTCTGCCCTTACAAAGGCATGAAGATCCATCATCTTAACTCATGCAATCATGCGCCAAATTTGGCAGCGGATGCAGACTGTCAATGGACCTCCATTCATCTCTGTGATGGATGGAGGTCCTGCAGGACATAGAATGTGTCAGTGCAGGTCCACACATTAGCAGACACAAATGTAAGGGCAGCCTAATGTCTATGGCCATTGTTAGTATACTTTGTCATTTTTGTTAGACTAGTGAGTCAGACGTTCCTAATGCTTTTAATGTTATTATTAAATACTAATCCTGCGACTTATATCTAAAGTGAGATTCCAGTTTTCCACAGAGATCTCTGAGTAGCTTTTAGGTGTAAAGATTTAAAGTGCAACTCCACTCCACTTATTAGTAAAAAAAATCCCTTTCTGGTCGGTTACATGCACTGCAAGTAAATTAGTAAACTGTACAGAGTACTTACCTGGTTCTGCTCTGTAGATATTGAGACAGACCATGCTAGGGCAGTTAGTGAATACTAAGTGGGACAATCATTCTTCTATAATCATATAGTCAGTCCCAATGTTTTCCTTTTTGTTTTTTTTTTGTTTTTTTGTAACACATTCTTTATTTATAAGATCAGTTTTTACATAGAGTGAGGCAGGTAAATGAAGTATACAGAAAAAAACAATGAGTACATCATGGTCAGGCAAATACATGCACCATGCATAAACTGGGAATTGTAAAGAATGGGTTTCCATACAATAAGTAGAAGCGGCATGAAATCATCACTGTACATTCATGAAACCTAGTATGGAAGAAACCCAATGGGGAATGTCGTTCTATATGCCAGGTGAACCTGCAGTGCATGAAACCATAAAATAGGTACTGTATGTCTTCATCAGAACAACCAAGGAGGGACACATATTTGTAAGTGTCTGACCTGGAAACAAAAATTGAGGATAAAGGCCATGCAAAAGTGGCAAATACAGCAAATAGAAAAAAAGGCTGCAGGGAAGTAAAATGGGTGGAAGAAAGGGAGGGGAAAGGGAATAGGGAGCTGCTTTGGATGGGAGAGATTACTTGGGGAATAGTGGTCCTAAAACCCAATAATCTTTAGAAAGTCAAGAGAATTTGGTGAGATATCAATACAGAAGGTAGCTATCTACGGGTTCCCTGGGATCTGTGACAGTGTATCAGCTATCATTTGTTTGTTTGTCATTTCCTTTGCTGCTTTTATGGCATGCAATTACTGGGGATGTCTGCAATCTGAGCACTAGATGTGTGCGGACTTCTATGAAAATAGTGAGCCTACTACATGAGCAGAGTACTTTTCTTGGTTGAAGAAACATTATAATTTGAATACATTATGTTAAAATAACCTGGGTAGCATATATATATATATATATATATATTTGTGGTCAGATTCTTCCCTGACTGGATGAAATACCGAAATTGCCAGGCCTGAAGTGTGCCACGACCTGGCTGGCCAGTATACCTGAAAGAGGGCATACCCTGAATAAATGCCCTGATGAAAAGGGGGACTGTGTAGTCTGACTGGCTCCGACCTGGGGACCCGGGTGGGTGGGGACCGAGAAGCCAAGCCGACGCTGACAGGAAGGAGGATGGAGCGTTATATGCTCCAGACTCCTCCCACAAATCCAGGCTAGCCTACGTCCAGCCTTCAAACTTGTGGTCAGATTCTTCCCTGACTGGATGAAATACCGAAATTGCCAGGCCTGAAGTGGGCCTCGACCTGGCTGGCCAGTATACCTGAAAGAGGACAAAAACACGAAAGAGGTATGAAATGTTTATTGCAGATATTAACAAAACTTCCTATTTAATTTAACAGAGTATTGAAAGCTCGGATAACTTCCGCATTTGGTTCTGGTATGTACCGATTAAAACAAGCTGACTTCGGGGGCGTGTCCAAGATGGCGCTGGGAGCAGACGTCTTTTAGCAGAGCTCCCCAGCCCGGCGACCTAATCCTTCATTTATCCTGCTATATCTCACCTGGAGATCATTAACTGCAGACCTATAAATCCCGACCTTGAGGCAGCTGAGATCGGCGATGAGAAAAAGTGGCCGATCAGCTCAGAAAAGGCGGAAGAATCACGCGCAGCAAGGCTCACCACGTGCAGGCCCACCCACCCGTGCCTCACGCGCCATGGACATGCAGGCTGAACGACCTCTAGAGGCGGCCATACAAACCGGCTCCCCAGCCTTTGATGCCCTGATGACGGCGATTACAACCTGCCAGACCACCCTGACCTCCAAGCTGGAAGGGCTCCAGATGGAAGCGGCGTTGATCCGCCACGATATGGACACGTTTAGGGAGCGGGTGACTGAGGTGGAGCGGAGGGTATCGGCGACCGAGGATGACCTGAGGGAGAACCGAGCTGACGTTCACACTCTTAAGTTGAAGGTGAGGTTCTTGGAAGCGAGAGCGGAAGACGCCGAAAACAGGAACCGTCGTTCAAACGTTTGGCTCATAGGCCTCCCGGAGGGGTCCGAAGGTTCGGATCCGGCCGGATACATTGAGCGCCTGCTCCCCGTTTTGTTCCCTCAGGCCCAATTCTCTCCCCACTTCTCAGTGGAGAGAGCTCACCGCATGCCTTCTGCTCGGGGACCGGTGGGATCACCCCCCAGGACATTCATCTTTAAACTCCTGCACTATAGGGACAGAGATATAATCCTCAGAGCCGCTCGTTCGCAGCAAGAAGTCAGGCTGGAAGAGGCGAAATTAATGTTCTTCCCGGACTACTCCATTGAGACGCAGAGACTTCGAAAATCCTTTGATCATGTTAGAGCAATGCTTAGACAAAAAGGCATTAAATACAGTATGCTGTTCCCGGCAAAATTGCGGGTTCAGGATGGTGAGAAAGTGCAGTTTTTCACATCGCCTGCAGAGGCCGCTAACTGGGCTGAATCGGCCCGTCGTTGAGACATCTGGCTGTGTGCTGCTTCAGAGTGTATCCGGGTAGCCTTTCCTTTCCTCTCCCCATTGGAACCTATGCCTTTCCTTTGCTGTTGTTCATCCTTGGGATTTGCCGGCGGCCCCTGGTGAACCCAGCCATGGCGCTGTCGAGACCTGCACCTCCAGTCGGAAGATGGATCTCTCTTGTGCATTGACTCCCCTGCATTATGTTCTTATTCCTAGGGGGGGGCAGCTCTCCTCTCCAAATGCCTCCATGAAACTGCTGACTCCTGGTAGGGGTCATTTATGGCCCAGCGAATGTGTTGCTCTATCCTGGGACCGTACTTAGGTTATACAGAGGTTTTGAGGTGTTTTTTTTTTTTTGGGGGAGGGGAGGGAAAATATCTGTCTGTTCATAGGGAATGTTTATATCCTACTGCACCTGATATACTCTGAAATGTTTGTAACAAATGTTCAAGAACTGTGCCCCCGGGACTCCGGGTGTGATCACTGGTATAATCCACGCCGGGCTACAGTCGGCGCCGGGCTGATAGTGCCCCGATGCAGACTGTGTGCCTTTAGGCTTTTGCGCCCCCCATGCACAGCAATTGTGTTATTTTGGTTTTGTTGGGGATCCAGACCCTCCTCAGTTTTAAGGGGGTGGGTGGGGGGACCGGTTTTGAGTTTAGGGGCGTTCAAACTATTGATTACCAAACAAGTTGTGTAGGGTTGCATGTCTTGCACAAGTTTAAGATACAAATTGGGTCCTTACTTTTTTGGTGCTTTTGCTTCCCTCTGGATCCTTCCCTCCAGTTGGTGGGGGGGGTCCCGGGGGTGGCTATGACTATGTGGGGAGAATATGGCGTCACTTAAATTGCTATCCTGGAACACCCGGGGCCTGAATTCCCCGGTTAAGAGGTCCCTGGTGTTCCAGTTTATTAAACAGCATGGTCCCCACATTTGTCTACTCCAGGAAACGCATTTGGTAGGTAGCAAAACAATGAGCTTGAAGAAGCCGTGGGTGGGCCATCACTACCACTCCACGTATTCGAACCTGGCCAGGGGGGTCAGTGTGTTGGTGCTGAAGTCCCTTCCCTTCGCCCTTCTTGATGTGGTCCTCGACCCGGGAGGGAGATATGTAATTCTCTACGCCCAAATTTGGGGACAGCCTTGGGTTATTGTGGGTTTGTATCTGCCGCCGCCAGCCTCGCTCTCACTACTCCACCAGATTATCGCAAAGGTGGCGCAGTTTCAGACTGATAAAATAGTGCTACTGGGCGACTTTAATTTAGTTCCCGATCCGGAGCTGGACAGATTCAACCCGGGCCACGATCCGCATCGGGGCCTGGATACATGGGCCCAGACTTATGGACTTACTGACGTTTGGCGTTGGAAGCACCCCCTGACTAGGGCCTTCACATGCCACTCAGCTTCTCATAGAGCATTTTCACGCATAGACCTTGTCTATGCGATGGGGTCGGTCTTAGACAGGGTGAAGGGGATCGAGATCCTTCCTAGAGGCATTTCTGATCATGCCCCTATCTCCCTTACCCTTGACCTTCAGAGAGCTCAGGTCGACTCATTGTGGCGTCTCTCTAGGTATTGGATATCTGACTTGCAGGTAGAGCCAAAGTTTAAAATAGAGCTAACTGGGTACTGGGGGACCAACTTGGGAACAGCGGATCTCAACACAGTTTGGGAGGCCTTTAAAGCAACCACCAGGGGTCAGTATGCAGTGATTATTGCCAAAGTCCGTAGAGACCGCAGAGCAGAACTTACTAGGATAGAGGCTGACTCAGTTAGATGGGAAGCCCTATATGTCCGTACAAGAGACCCTGACCATTACTCTGCCCTCCAAGTGGTGACAAAGCAGGTACTCATGCTGAGGACCGAACTCACTCAAAAGAAACTGCTCCATCAAACTCAGCGAATATTTGAACAGGGGGAACGCTCTGGGCGCCTGTTGGCCTGGTTATCAAGGGAAAGAGGGGGAGGAGCATCGATAGCTCAGGTGAGAGACGTCAGGGGTGTGCTGATGTCTGACCCTGATGAAGTTAACGGGTGCTTTGCTGACTACTACAAGTCCCTATATAGGCAAATTATGATGGGGAGGACCTGGCCAGGTACTTGGACGCAATTGACATCCCTAGAATGACCACGTCCTATGCCGCTAGACTGGACGCCCCCATTACGGTGGAGGAGATCGGTAAGGCCATACGAGCCATGCAGGTGGGGAAAACGCCGGGCCCAGACGGTATCCCGGTTGAATTTTATAAATTATACCAAGAAGATCTTGCCCCCAAGTTCCAACAGATACTGGCTCACTCTTTGGGTCGGGAAGAGCTCCCCGACTCGATGGGGGAGGCAGTCATTGTGGTAATACCGAAGACGGGAAAAGATCCATCGTTGTGCTCGTCCTATCGGCCGATATCCTTGATCAATGTAGACGCAAAGATTTTGGCAAAGGTTCTGGCCATCAGGCTCAGCACCGTCATTACCGCATTGATCCATCCGGATCAAACTGGCTTCGTGCCCGGAAGGGGGACGGACATAAATATTAGGAGGCTACATACCCACATTGATCTGGCAACATCTGACGGCCCTGGAGTCGTGGCCTCTCTCGATGCGGAGAAGGCCTTCGACTCCGTGGAGTGGCATTATCTGTGGGAGGTCTTGGCCAGGTTTGGATTTGGCCCCCGTTTCTTGACATGGCTAAGGCTTCTATACACTCGTTCAAGGGTGTGGGTACGTACGAATGGGAACTTGTCCTCGGCTTTCCCTTTGGAGAGGGGCACGCGACAGGGCTGTCCACTGTCTCCTGGGTTGTTTGCTTTGGCCCTGGAACCCCTGGCAATATTGCTCCGCTCGGCGGACTCGGTGGCGGGCATCAGGGTGGGACCTCTGATTGAAAAAATTTCCCTGTACGCAGACGATACCCTCTTATACCTGGCGGATGCGGACACCTCTCTGCGCTCGGCGTTGGGAATTTTTGAAACATTCGCCAAGTACTCTGGTGTGCGGATTAATTGGGACAAGTCTGTCCTATTCCCCCTGCATCCATCGGTTTCTCGGGTGGACACGGGTACCCCCCTGCGATGGACGGATGAGTTCACTTATTTAGGAGTTAAAATAACAGGGAAGCTGTCAGATTACCTCCAGAAGAATTTGAGTCCTGTGTTGACACAGTTCGCAAAGAAATGTACCGACTGGAGAAGGCTCCCGCTTACCCCGGTCGGGCGGACAAATTTAGTGAAGATGATATATTTGCCCAAATTCCTGTATTTTTTTAGAAACACACCGATTCATATCCCAATATCTTTTTTCCGTAGACTGGAAAGTTTGGTGACTGCGTTTATCTGGGCTGGGAAGACGCCAAGAGTAACTAGATATACACTATACCTACCACTTTCGAAGGGGGGTCTAGCCCTACCAAACTTTCTGCTGTATTATTGGGCAGCGGTCCTTGTGACTGTTCGTTGGTGGTTCTCCCAGCCCAGAGGAAATCCTGCAGTAAATCTAGAGGCAGCTGTACTGGGCTCTTATGCAGCCCTGTCAAACCTGGTTTTTAGGGGCAGGCGGGCTCCATTCCCATTAACGGGACCCATGAGGGCGACCATTATGGCTTGGGAACGGGCCAGGAAACCAATTCAGAGGGAGCATGTCACCTCGCCACACACGCCGTTATGGGGCAATCCCAACTTGCCCCATTTCACCCAAATCCCTGACCCTGCTATTTGGGCACGGAAGGGTATAGTTACTCTGAAACACATATCGGAGGGTGGTAGACTGAAATCCTTTCAGGAACTAGGGCAGACGTTTGGGCTCCCGCGTACCTTCCTTTTCAGATATTGGCAGCTTAGGCATGCTTGTCAAGCCCAGTTCCCAGACGGTATTACCATGGAGTCGGATTCAGTGGAGAGGCTTCTGGTATCCAGAGTCATGGGTAAGCCTCTCTCTACCATATATCTTTACCTTACCGTTGAATATGACCGCAAACCCAATGGAGCGAGAGACAGATGGAGGGCAGACATTCCGGACATGGGGGAGGAGGAGTGGGAAGACTGTCTGACAACATTCATACCTACCATGATCTCGGCCAGAGACAGGTTTATTCAGCTAAAATGTATTCATAGGGCTTATTACACTCCCCAGAGGCTGGCCGGCATATACCCCTCCTCTAGCCCACAGTGCACTCGATGTCTGTCGGCTGTAGGAGATTTCTTCCACATGGTCTGGACTTGCCCTCAATTGGGACCATACTGGTTGGAGGTGGCTGAGACTCTTGGTGGGGTGGTGGAGGTGGTTTTACCCCTTGACCCTATGATTATGCTACTAAGTTATTTAGAGGATGTGGAAGGGAATAGATACAGTAAGCTGTGTCTCTCCTTTGCTCTTTTCTATGCACGTCAAGAGATTTTATTGAGATGGAAAATAAGGGAGCCTCCCACGAAAGCATCCTGGATACAGGCGGTAAATAAAGCGCTTCCGCTGTATAGGCTAACGTATGAAAATAGAAATTGCCCTCAGAAATTTCATAAAATATGGGATGATTGGATTGAGAAATGTTCCTAGGAGAGAGGATGGGTCGGGACCCCGTACGGGTATGCTGATGCCTTCACAATGGAATTTATGTGTATGTTCCACCCTTTTCTGAAGAATACTCAGTCTGTATTGTCGCTATTTTCTGGGAGACTGATGCTGGACCAAAATGTCATGTAACCTGTTGACTTGTATCTTGCATTAATGTAATCAATAAAAACCTTTACTGTTAAAAAAAAAAAAAAAACAAGCTGACTTCCATCGCCCCATGTATTTGATGATGTACGCTGGTACCCCCTGTTTAGAAGCTGCGGAGGCAGCCCCAATCCTAAACGAATGACCAGAAAACCTACTTGGATTCAGATGTAAATTGGTTAGTAGCATGCGTATATGCGTGATGAATTGTTTAGAGGACAGGGGACCCACTGGAAAGGGGAGCAAAGGGGAATCCAAAGGTGCTGCTGCAAAAAAGCTACAGAGCGAATCCAACGCTACCATAGGACACCAAGGGCCACCAGTACCATAGTATTTGACTACAAACCCTGGCCCGAATTGACTGGTTTTGCTGATCCCCAGCCGCATAGCATAATGGTCATTCTCTTTGGTGAGACTACTTTTCAGCAATACTGGAGCATGTACATGGGCCTGCGAAACTTCCCCCGGCCTGAGGAAACCAAAATAGCTCAGGTAAATCGTGGCTTTCAACACCAAACTGGATGCCACCCCAAAGGGTGCTGAAGACAACATGTCGGACATATCCCGGAACATTCTTCACGTGATCGGTAAACGAGATGACCGTGATTGCTCCTGAGACTTTTGCATCCCCCTTAACATTGCCTTTAAAGGGTGACCTGCAAAAATGGACGGGGCATCAGGTGTATGTAATCATCTGAAATGCTGTATGCCTGATAAATACAGCTTGATTGTGCTTGCAGATAAGCCCAACTCACTATGACAGTGTGCTGCAAAAGCCATGATGTAACTAACATCCCCAGGAGTGACACACGGATATCGATCCGTGAATCTACGAAAAACCGACCACCCCGTGGTGTAAGCCTTCAAGGTATTCCTGGACAGAGAACTGTTGGCAAACGTCCTGGCCTGATCCCAAAACCTGCCTAGTCCATGATCAATTGGTCATAACCCAGAACTGCTCTCCCCTCCAGCTCGGCTCCTGTAAGAAAAATTGCGGCATGTTAAATCGTGATAACGCATCAGCCGCACCATTAAACCTACCCCCCATGAATTCACCACGAAAATGAAATTTGAGGGTGAGGCCCAACCATGTCAACCTGCACATAAAAGACATGATTATCAATGACCCTGACTTGCCTTTGTTGATAATATTGGCCGTCGTGAGATTATCTGTGAAGAAAATAACCGATTTCCCGGTCCATTCAGCCCCCCATGTGACCGCGGCTGCTACGATGGGATAAATCTCAAAAAGTGCTGATGTCCAAGCGAATTTAGGTAATTGAAACACCTTAGGCGGCCACCGTCCGGCAAACCACTGGTCACCAAATATCGCGGAAAAACCCATGGATGCTGCCGCATCGGAGAACACCCTAGGTGAATCATTGTCTGGCTGAGGAACAAGCAAGGAGATACCATTCCAGTTGCCAAGGAAAATGATCCCACATAACTAAATCAGCCCTGGCATCCGCCTGTAACCTGATCACTGCATCTGAATCCTGAGATAAAGGTAACAAGGCCAACAACCTGTATATGAAAGATCTCCCCTGATGGCATGATTCAACATGCCCAACAGGGACTGCAGTTCCCTTTTTGAACACACTGATGATCGAACAAATCCATGAACGATCTCCCGAATCCTCAATAGCTTCTCTTCAGGCAGACTTGCCACCATGCTACTGGAATCCAAGATTATACCCAGGAAATTGATAATCCTGGATGGCCCCTCCACTTTGCGGGCTGCTAAAGGAACATTCAATTCTGAAAACAGCCTGGTCAGTGAGTCCAAATCTTTAGGAGATGAAACCGAGCCTTCAATTAGTAAAAAATCGTCTAAGTAATAAACTACCCGCTCACAACCCTAGCAGTTTCCCAAAATCCAATGAAGAGCCTGTGCGAACAAATCAAAAAGATAAGGAATGCTCTTTGAACCAAAAGTTAATTTTGTGGCAAAGTAGTACCTCCCCCGCCATTTAATGCCATACCATTGCCACAGCTCGGGTCTGATAGGAAGCAGTTTAAAAGCATCCGCCACATCTGCTTTGCGCCCCTTCCTAACTGCAAGATGTGTTGAATAGCTAAATCCACTGACGCGTATTTTATTGATGGTATGAGTGAATTCAAACTCGGTATGTGGGAGAAATGAGGCGCAGACAGGTCATAAATTAAACAATATTTGTTTGAAAATTTACCACACACCACCCCTATCGGGCTGACCCTCCACATACCAAAAGGAGGAGACATGAAAGGGCCAATAAAAAATCCCTTGAAATTTCTACTTCCAGTAATTCATCTACAACAGCAGTGAGTCTATCTGCTGACAGCAGATTCCTACATTCAAAAGACTGAGTAGGAAGCGTAACGAACCCTGTATGGAAACCCACTCAGAATCCCTCCATCAAAAACCACCTGAGAACTGGAGACGGGTGATTCTCTAGATAATGACCTAACAGAGGGACGTTAATTTGGCTCAGTCATGAGCTAGCTGACCTCACCAAACAAGCGGTTTTGGGATGTGCCCTGAAACTGTTGGAACAGACATGTAGGAGCCTACACTGATTATAATTACAACCAGCTTGATTATAATTATTGCATAGTTGCGCCTTACCAAGATAGTGGATAGGCCTCCCCAATTTGTCCACCTGTCCTGAGGGCCCTGTGGAAGATACCCTACTGCCTTGTTTGACCACCCCAACTTGACTGTGCGCCTCGATCGAGGGGCACCAGGCTGACGTGTGAGCTGTAGACTGACAGTTGCCACGTACCGAAGATTTTTGATTGGCGAAATGCCTGCAGAACAGTTCAGTATTGATGTTACTCCAACATGTGACCAGTTGGAACTGAGCCCAAGTTGCTGCAACCTTGGCTGAAAATGATCTATGATAATCATAGAAACTACACCCCCTGTACTTATGCGCTAAGTCTACCACTTTGTGCAGATATATATCTAATTCTTCCCTTCTATTAGGGTTGACCGAGAATATAATATCCCTGAAGATACCAAACGCCAGCACGAATTCCGCCACACTAAGCTTGCGGTTAATCCTGGGGTCTTTGGCTTTAAGTACCACCGAGACTTCTCCGCAGGCGTAGGACTTATTCTCTGATAAATCCTGCGAAGCAACTAGTAGAGATGCCAAATTCACATCTTTCCCTTCCAATATATCCTTCTTGATATTGGCTGTGATAAAATGAGCCGGGGATACTGAAGGTAACACTGATAATGGTGACGGGGCTGCCACAGGTGAAGGAACGACAACATTACCTACAGGAACGCTAGGTAGAGCAGGAGCTGCTGGAACTTCAACTGCTTGATTCCTAGCAACACGACTTTCTATCACTTCCATCCTATCCTGTAGCTGAGACATGGATGTGACCAACGTGTTTAACACTGCATGAATTTGAGTCAATGAATTGTGTACAGAGGCATGTTCTTCACTAGTAGATGTGATAGGCTGCGATGGAAACAACAACCTAAATAATTCAGCTTTCCTGGCTGAAGCTGGGAAGGGAATGCCTTTTTGATGTAGCTCTGCTATGAGCCTAGGAATGGTCCAGTTTCTCAACGACTGGGTACTCCCATTTTCTGACCCACCTTGTGGGGTCGGAGGGATGAAAGCCAAGTCCTCGCTATCAGACACATGCGACATAACCAATCTATGGAAAGAAAGCATATGGGTAAGCACCCCCACTACATGAACCATAATTGAACCTTGTGCATGATTCCTCATGGTGCGCATGAATAACTGCCACTAGTGTTGAGCGAACCCGGACTGTAACGTTCGGGTCCGTACCGAACTTTCGGGTGTCCGTGGCACGGACCCGGACCCGGACATTTCAAAAATCGTTCGGGTTCGCTTGGGGCCTGGCTTGGGCTTGCTAAAAACTTTACAGGCCCAGGCCCAGGCACGGTGCCTGTGGGCTTTCAAGCCATGCCTGGGCTTGCAATGTCAGGCCCAAGCGAGTTGTGATCACCGTCAATAAGTACGCGTGGTACTCCTTAGTACGTGTTCCAAGTTAATACCAAGTACATCACCCCCACGAATGGGTATACGAAAGAAAGGTATCTAACCAATACAGCGTACACAGACTATCGCTCCTGAACCGAAAGTAGGGAGGCTGGGGTGTTCCACCCAGTCTTTTACCCTCATGGGTCAGCAACTCTTTGACCTGGTAAGGATCCGAGTATCGTCTCGATGTAGTTTTTCCGTAAGGGAAGGGTCGAAGTCGGTCCTTTCGACTTAATAAATCCAACAACAAAGGTAGCGTCGGATAGTGTAGATGATCACTTCTTGTACGGAGACATGTGTTAAGTAA
>BLSH010306120.1:772675-788982 GCA_018402905.1 Glandirana rugosa | reverse complement strand
TTGATTTTAATTTATTTTCCCTATCCCCATTTATTTGTAGGGCACTTGCCCTAGTTTGAAGATGATTTTAGAACAGTTATATGGCTTCTACCATTAATTAATACTTTTCAGACACAGTTTGAAGATGATCCACATTCACCTCCATTTTTGCTTTTTTTATGTTTTTATTTTTTAAAAAATATTTACAGTTATTTCCCTGTCCCCATTTTTTTGTAGGGCACTTGCCCTACCCTTACCCCCATTTTACTTCCTTTTGCAGCCCTCTGGGGCTTTCCAGGACTTTGTTACAGCCATTTTTGTGCATAAAAGTTCGGGTCCCCATTGATTTCAATGGGGTTCGTTGTCCGTGCGATCGTTCGGGTTCCGTCCGGACCCGGACCCGGACTTTGTCCCGAAGTTCGGACGGACCAGCAGAACCCGAACTTCCAGAGGTTCGCTCAACTCTAGACATGATACTGCAGCGAAAAATGCAGACAAATAATGACATGATACTGGAGCGAACATGCAGACACATAATGACATGATACTGCAGCGAACATGCAGACAAATAATGACATGATACTGCAGCGAACATGCAGACAAATAATGACATGATACTGCAGCGAAAAATGCAGACAAATAATAACATGATACTGGAGCAAACATGCAGACACATAATGACATGATACTGCAGCGAACATGCAGACACATAATGACATGATACTGCAGCGAACATGCAGACAAATAATGACATGATACTGCAGCGAACATGCAGACAAATAATGACATGATACTGCAGCGAAAAATGCAGACAAATAATGACATGATACTGCAGCCAAAAATGAAGCGTAAAAAGGAACGACCCTGCAGCGAAAAGCAGACAAAGAACAAACAAAACACAACAATGATACTGACAAATGGAACAAGAAAATCGCAAGGAACATGATAAAAACGTGACAAATGCTGGTGGTAATGCCTCGGACAGTCCCTAATGCTCTACAGCAGACCTGACCTGCCATCTCCCCTCTCTACCCACCTACTGTGTACAGAGCTCCAATAAATGCCCAATGTTACTTGCCCACCTGCCCGGCCGCAGAAGCGGCGATACCACAACCTCCCTCCCTGCCCCCCCTTTTCCCCCACTGACGTGCACAGTACCTGTACCGTCGCCGAAAGCTGCCCCCGCAAGCTTAAGTGGCCCCTGACACACAATCCCTTGTTTCCCCGAAAACCGGAAGTTCCTTGTGAGACCGGAAATGACGTCACGACGGACGCTTCACGGACCGAGAAGTCAAGCCGACGCTGACAGGGAGGAGGATGGAGCGTTATATGCTCCAGACTCCTCCCACAAATCCAGGCTAGCCTGTGGCCAGCCTTCAAACATATACACTGTATATACAGGTGATACTCGAAAAATTAGATTATCATGCAAAAGTTCATTTATTTCAGTAATGCAACTTAAAAGGTGAAACTAATATATGAGATAGACTCATTACATGCAAAGCAAGATAGTTCAAGCCGTGATTTGTGATAATTGGGATGATTATGGCTTACAGCTCAAAACCCCAAATCCACAATCTCAGAAAATTAGAATATTATGAAAAGGTGCAATATTCTAGGCTCAAAGTGTCCCACTCTAATCATCTAATTAAGCCATAACACCTGCAAAGGGTTCCTGAGCCTTTAAATGGTCTCTCAGTCTGGTTCAGTAGGAATCACAATCAAGGGAAAGACTGCTGACCTGACAGTTGTGCAGAAAACCATAATTGACACCCTCCATAAGGAGGGGAAGCCTCAAAAGGTAATTGCAAAAGAAGTTGGATGTTCCCAAAGTGCTGTATCAAAGCACATAGAATAGAAAGTTATGTGGAAGGGAAAAGTGTGGAAGGAAAAGGTGCACAAGCAGCAGGGATGACCGCAGCCTGGAGAGGATTGTCCGGAAAAGGCCATTCAAAGGTTTTGGGGACTTTCACAAGGAGTGGGCTGAGGCTGGAGTCAGTGCATCAAGAGCCACCACACACAGACGGATCCTGGACATGGGCTTCAAATGTCGTATTCCTCTTGTCAAGCCGCTCCTGAACAACAAACAATGTCAGAAGCGTCTTACCTGGGCTGAAGAAAAACAGACCTGGTCTGTAACTCAGTGGTTCAAAGTCCTCTTTTCTGTTGAGAGCAAATTTTGCATCTCATTTGGGAACCAAGGACCCAGAGTATGGAGGAAGAATGGAGAGGCACACTGCAAAATGCTTGAAGTCCAGTGTGAAGTTTCCACAGTCTGTGTTGATTTGGGGAGCCATGTCATCTGCTGGTGTTGGTCCACTGTGCTTCATTAAGTCCAGGGTCAATGCAGCCGTCTACCAGGAGATTTTGGAGCACTTCATGCTTCCTTCCGCAGACGAGCTCTAAATGCTGACTTCATTTTCCAACAGGACTTGGCACCTTCCCACACTGCCAAAAGCACCAAAACCTGGTTCAATGGCCGTGGGATTACTGTGCTTGATTGACCAGCAAACTCGCCTGACCTGAACCCCATAGAGAATCTATGGGGCATTGCCAAGAGAAAGATGAGAGACATGAGACCCAACAATGCTGAAGAGCTGAAGGCCGCTATTGAAGCATCCTTGTCTTTCATAACACCTCAGCAGTGCCACAGGCTGATAGCTTCCATGCCACGCCGCATTGAGACAGTAATTGCTGCAAAAGGGGCCCAAACCAAGTACTGAGTACATATGCATGCTTATACTTTTCAGAGGTCTGATATTGTTCTATGTACAATCCTTGTTTTATTGATTGCATGTAATATTCTAATTTTCTGAGATTGTGGATTTGGGGTTTTCATGAGCTATAAGCCATAATCATCACAATTATGACAAATTACGGCTTGAACTATCTTGCTTTGCATGTAATGAGTCTATCTCATATATTAGTTTCACCTTTTAAGTTGCATTACTGAAATAAATGAACTTTTGCACGATATTCTAATTTTTCGAGTATCACCTGTATATATATATAAACCAAATCATAATTGTTATGCATATTATACAGCTTCAGGCTGTATAAACTTGAATGCCTATTGGATTTAAGCATATCAGGTGATATGTATTTGTATAATGGGGGAGGGTGTGGCCTAAGGAGATCAACACCCTATATCAAGGTGTGCATAATTATTAGGCAGCTTCTTTTCCTCAGGCAAAATAGATCAAAAAAGAGACTGGCTCTGAAAAGTAAAACATTGTAAAAAGTCTTTCAGAGGGATGCAGCGCTCTTGCAATAACTAAGATATTGGGACGTGATAACAGAACCATCAAACGTTTTGATGTAAATAGTCAACACAGTCGCAAGAAACGTGTTGAGAAAAAAAGACGCAAATTAACTGCCAAAGATTTTAGAAGATTCAAACGTGAAGCTACCAGGATCCCATTATCCTCCAGTGCTGTCATATTCCACAACTGCAACCTTCCTGGAGTGCCCAGAAGTACAAGATGTTTAGTGCTCAGAGACATGGCCAAGGTAAGGGAGGCTGAAACCCGACCATCAATGAAAAAGACACATACGTTGAAACATCAAGACTGGGCCAAGAAATATCTGTAAACAGATTTTTTAAAGGTTTTATGGACTGATTAGATGAGACGGACCAGGTTGATGGGTCTGTGGCTGGATCAGTACTGGACACAGAGCTCCACTTCGACTCAGATGCAAGCAAGGTGGAGGTGGGGTACTGGTATGGGCTGATATTAATAAGATGAGCTAGCTGGACCGTATTGGGTTGAAGATAGACTCAAAATCAACTCTCAAACCTACTGCCAGTTTTTAGAAGACACTTTCCTCAAGCAGTAGTACAAGAAAAAGCCTGCATCTATCAAGAAGACCATTATATTTATGCAGGACAATGCTCCATCGCATACAAGTACTGCACTGCATAGCTAGCCAGTAAAGGCGTTAAAGAGGAAAGAATAATGACATGGCCTCCTTCCTCACCTAACCTAAACCCTATTGAGAACTTGTAGGCCCCCTTCTTAAATGGAAGATTTAGGGTGTAGGAAAAAAGTACACCTCTCTGAACAGTGTCTGGGAGGCTATGGTTGCTGCTGCACAAAAAGCTGATTGTCAACAGATCAAGAAACTGGCAGACTCCATGACTAGAAGGCCTATGACTGTTATTGAATAGAATGGTGGCAATATTGGTCACTGATTTTTTTTTTTTTTTTGAAAATTCAGAAATATTAATTTGTAAATTTTGAGTTGTTTGTTTATATTCTCACTTTAACAGATGAAAATAAACAAATGAGATGGGGGAAAAAAATAATTTTTCATTTAGTTGCATAAAAATTCTGTACACTGCTGGTTGCCCAATAATTGTGCACATGGATATTCTCCTAAGAAAGCCAAAACCTCACTTTTACTTTCTTAAATATTCAGGTTTGAGGTTTATTAACATTTTGGATTGACCTGAGTACTGTAGTTGTTCTAATAATGAAATTAATACTCCACAATATACTGTGTGTATATATATATATATACATGTGTGTATGTACATTAATTGCTGGATACTCTCCATCACTGTGGTCGATGTACCTGGTGAAATCAACAGGACCAGTATCCCAGTCTCAGATACAGGAGTTTAAACTGCAGCAGCTGCCATGTAAATGAAGTCAGCAGCAGTTTGCCAATATTATTGTAATATTGTTACATTTATTTATTTAGGCAAGTTCTTTTATTTTTTAAATGAAAGGATTGTCCTTTGAGCTGCATATAACGTCAGTTAAAACAACCTCACAATTGAAAAAACATTTTTATTTTTAAATAAAAATGTTTTCCTACTTAAAGTGGTTGTCAACTCGTGACAACCACTTTAACCTACAAAGAAGCCTATGATAAGGCTTACCTGTAAGTGCCCTGCATATCTCCCAAACCTGTACGGCACATGCGCAGTGAAGAAATGGCCTCCGCGCCGTTTTTTCACTGAGATCGTGCCGTGACTGGCGGCTCCCACGCGCATGCGCGGGAGGGACGTCACCGACTCCTGCCAGTCACAGAGCCGGAGTCGCGGCCCCGGAAGGAAGAGGGGCAGAAGATGGATGCTGCCTGCACAGGGGACATCGCTGGACGTCGCAGGCTTCGTTTGCAGGTAAGTGACACATAATGGGCTACTATGAGATATATAGTAGCCCATTATGTTTCTACTTTGCAGGGGAATATAGAGGACGTAAACCCCATCTGGGTTCACCTCCTCTTTAACCCCTGTTAACCCTTTTATAACCCTAGTTTGTTGTTGATTGTGTGTTAGAGAGAATTTTATAAAAGATCCTTAAACAAAAAAAAAAAAATATCTCATTTGTAAGTAACTTCACCATATTTTGAATAAGAAACATCATTTTAAATTAGACAAATTAACCAGCTGAAGAAAGACCGGCATATGTTAAAGCAGTAGTAAACACTTTTTGCCTATTTTTACCTACAGATAAGCTTATAATAAAGCTTACCTGTAGGTAAAATGAATATCTCCTAAATGTGCACCGTTTCAGAGATATTCCAGTGAGCAGCAGCCAGTGATGTCACTGGCGCATATTTTCTGAAGGAACGGCATACCCGTGCTGTTCCTTCTGTGCTATGGCCATGGCTCCCACACGCATGCACAGGAGTGACGTCATCGCCACTTGGCCATTCAAGCAGCTGCAGCCTTTGAACCTGGAAGAAAGACCAGGCGAAGATGGAAGCCTCTGCTGCTGTAACAGCACACAGCTGGAGGGCTTCATTTTAAAGTGGTTGTAAACTCTGTTAAACCACTTTTAACCTACAGGTAAGCCTATAATAAGGCTTACCTGTAGATACCATGAATATTTCCTAAACTTACACCGTTCTGGAGATATTCAGTATATGCGCTGCTGCCGACGTCATCAGCTCATGCGCACAGAAGAAACGGCCTGCTGGTGCCGTTTCTTCAGGACCCGTGCCATGACAGGTGGCTCCCGCTCGCATGCCCAGAGTAACTCCGGTGGAAAATGTCGGCCGTGTACTTGGAGTGCTGACACAGATTCAGGGCATCGTTCCAAGGTAAGTATTTCATAATAAGCTAGTATACGATGCATACTAGCTCATTATGCCTTTGTCTTGCAGGGGGTTTTTTTGCAGAGGTTTACAACCTCTTTAAGATAAGTCTATCATAATGTGCTAGTATGCAATGCATACTAGCACATCATGATTTTACCTTTTTTTTTTTTTCATTCAGAAATTTTACTACCGCTTTAAACCCTTATCCTGTCCAGGCCAGTTTTCAGTTTCCAGTACTGTGATACTTTGACTAACAATTACTGGGTCATGCAACACTATCCAAATTAATTTTACATCATTTTTTTGAGACAGATAATTGACTTCAATGGCAGGGGCGGTGGAAGAGCAGTGTAAACACTGCAGCGCCCCAAAGATACTGCTTGCAGGACTTTTTGTAACATCCTGCAAGCGCACCTCCCCAGTGTGAAGGCACTCAGGCTTTCACACAGGGGTGGATGGGGGGTAAAAATAGCGCTTGTAAAGTGCCTGAAAAATGCCCCAGTGAGAAAGTAAACTTCCTCTGCAGACATTGACTAGGTAAGCCTATAATAAAGCTTACCTATAGGTAGTGTAAATATCTCCTAAACGTGTACCGTTTAGGAGATATTTACATTACATGCAGCCAGTGACATCACTGCTCTGAAGGAACAGCCACGGTTTACTTCCGAGCCCTGTGCCATGAACGCCAGCTCCCGCGCAGTGATGTCATTGCGGCTCCGGTCACTCACAGCGGCAGAGCCCGCAAACCTGGAGGAAACTGTGGGGAAAATGTCAGCTGTCTCAGCGGGGTGTGGGCGCCACTGGAAGGCTTTGTTCTAAGGAAAATATTTCATAATGAGCTAGTATGTGATGCATACTAGCTCATTATGCCTTTGTCTTAAAAGTTTTTTTTCAAAGAGTTTACAACCTCTTTAATGTACAACATAGTCAATGCAGTGTAAGAGTCAGGCGTATAACATTCAACATAATGAATACAGTGAAGGGGTCAGGAGTATAATGTACAACATTGTAAATGCAGTGTACCCTGCAGTGGTCAGTAATACTGTGCCCCTTACTACTGGTAAGTGAGAGAAAATATGCCCTGAGGTTGGTGTAAGCAAGTGGAATGATAGCCCCCCACCCCACCTCCATCTTTAAATGGCTAGCTCCTCTTTGCCTCCCCCATAGATGACTCCCAGTGCCTGAGTGTCTGTGTAGTTGCACAGTGTGGATGGGGTAAGTGAGCAGTATTGATGAGCTGAACATAATGGGAAGACATGAGGAGTAGAAATGAGCTGGGCACATATGAGCTGATCATACCTGGGTTCAGTTTGGGGTAGGTTTGCCGAATATTACTGAAGTTTGGATACCAAATCCAAACCCAAATGAAGTCAATGGGAGCCAAATATTGGGAATCAATAATGCCCATTTTCTAGGCTAATAAGCAAGGGCTTGTCAAACAAATGGCATAGGGGGCTGGGCACTTCCCAGAGGGACATGTACAAAAGCAAAATACATTTAAAAAAATCCTTTTGGCAGAGAGCAGCAACTTTTATAATGATTAAAGTGAAACATTAAAAATGTACAATTCTCTGTAATCCTTTAAAGCAAATGCAATGATGTCTAACTTTATTGATACAAGATTCATTTATATATTGTATCTCAAGGGCCTCTTTTTTGAACAGGAAAAATGCACAGTTCCTTTAATTAACATGCCTGGGGGTGGCCTAAGCCTGCCTCTGAAACAGAGCATCTGTATGACGTATACAACCTATTACAGCTGACTGGCATTTATAAAGAAAAATGCTATTTGATTTTCCTGTAAATCACAACTCCTGGCTGCTTCCTTCTGTTTGTACACAGCCAGGGAGCCCCTTCATCTATACTAAACCCCCATCCTAGATGAGAGTCTTTCATAAATGATAATGGGGTTCCCCCTAAAAATACATACCAGACCCATACAATTGATGAGCTTCTGGTATGGATGTCAAGAAAAAAAAACGGGGCCCACCCAAATTTCATAATAGACCCTTCAGGTCTAATGTGGGATTTAGGGGAGGAAACCCATGCAAAAAGAAAGGGAAAAAAAGCATGGTGTTCCCCCAAAATATAGAACACACCCGTATCCAAACATGCAGCCTGGCACCCCTCCTTTCTGAACCATAAATGGCCATGTGCCCTCAACATGGGGAAGGTCACCCTAATAAAGCACAGGTTTAGTATAGGTTATGTCATGTTAAAGAGGTTGTAAACCTCTCTGTGGAAGTTGTACCTATAGGTAAGCCTAGAATAAGGCTTACCTATAGGTACTGTAAATATCTCCTAAACATGCGCTGATTAGGAGATATGTACTGTGTTTTGCACCGAGGACATCATCGCCGCATGCGCTGTGAAGAAATGCCCCCGCCGTTTCTTCACGAGCGAGTGCCGTGACTGGCGGCTCCTGCACAAATGTGTAGGAGTAGCATCACGCGGCTCTGGCCAGTCACAGAGCCAGAGTCTGTGGCCCCAGAAGGAAGAGGGGCGAACATGGATGTGGCCTGCAGCGGGACATTACGGGCTTCGTTTCAAGGTAAGTGCCACATAATGTAGTATTATGTGATGCATACTAGCACATTATGCTTTTACTTTGCAGGGACAAAGGAAGGAAGGAAAACCCATCAGGGTTTACTTCCTCTTTAAGGTTTCAATAGATTCCTAATGATTTTAAGTGGTTTTAAACATCAGGCATGAAATCTAAACAACGCACATATTTCTATAAAGTTTACTTGCCTCTCTCAAAAACACTAAGAGTCATTTTTCTCTGCTGTCCAGTTCCTCTGTGATCAGCATTAGGGATGGTCCCGATGTTCAACTCGAACGTAAGTTCTGCAAACAAACTAACATATGGGGCGTTCGCTGCAAATTCTTGCGCCAATGACCGCCCCATAATGTACTGTGGCATCGCAGTGCATTGATGGCTGCTGATTGGCCAAAGCATGCACCTGACCTGCATGCTTTGGCCAATCACAGCGCAATCTGCTGTGAGAGCCATGATTGGCCAAAGGCAGTGAGCCAGATTAGCCAGTTTGGCCAATCATGGCTCAGGGGGCTAAGTCCATGCCCCACACTACATGGCTCGTATGTAGTGTGTTGGAGTGGAGATTGAGAGGCAGGTTAGTTAGTGGCATGCAGGCAGTTTAGTATATATATGACAGCTTGAAATATTTTGTGGTATTTGTGGATGAGGCGCTTTATCTTCTCAGATGGTAAAGCTGCTCATTGCTCTTGACAAAAAGCCCAGTTGTGGCTGAAATATTAGTTGGTCTACCTGACCGTGGTTTGGTTTCAACAGAATTTTCCACTTCTTGATTAGATTTTGAACACTGCTGATTGGCATTCTCAATTCCTTGGATATCTTTTTATATCCCTTTCTTGTTTTATACAGTTGAACTACCCTTTCCCGCAGATCCTTTGACAATTCTTTTGCTTTCCCCATGACTCAGAATCCAGAAACCTCAGTGGAGCACTGGATGAAAGATGCAAGGGTTTGTCAGGAGTCCAGAAACTCACTGACCTTTTATGTACACACACTATTTATAACAAACAGATCACAGGTGAGGATGGTTACCTTTAATAGCCATTCAAACCCCTTTGTGTCAACTTGTGTGCATGTTATCAGGCCAAAATCACCAGGGTATGTAAACTTTTGATTGGGGTCATTTGGGTAGTTTCTATTGTCATTATGATTTAAAAAGAGTAAACACGGTTGATTGATAATAAATGGCTTCAGCCAAACACTAACCGTGAGTGGAAAAAAAAATGTTTTTGTGTTATCATTCATATTCTCTGAAAAATAGCCAAGAAATTATAAATTCTGCCAGGGTATGTAAACTTATGAGCACAACTGTATGTATATATATATATATATATATATATATATATATATATATATATATATATATATATATCCCCCCCAAATCCATACCAGACCCTTATCCGAGCATGCAACCCAGTGCTGGTGCGCAGTCTCTCTGCTCGGAACCAAGTGCCATTGTGCAATTGATATGTTGCACTTTCTTCTCCAGCACTCCTAGCGGGCTTGTAGCCTGGCCCTGTTCTGGCCCTTCTTCCCCCCTTTCCTCAGACCCAGATGCATGGCGGGAACCTGTCCTTGGTGGGCTTGAGCTAACTTCTCTAGACCATGTCTATATTCCGGACATATTCAGTCGGGTCTTCCTCCTTTTTTTGCCTTTTCCGAGTTCAACCCCGAGTGGCTACACTCCAAAGTGGCAACCTGGTCGTTCAGCTGTGGTTTCCGGCCGAGCCCTCACAGACATAGTATGGTCCAGCCAGCTCTATGATATATTTTCCAACACAATTAGAACACTATATTTTATGACTTCTTGTGAAGATGTACCTTTTCCCCCCAATTCTGGGAGGGTGATCTGTTTGGTCTACTTGTCTGCAAACAAACTCCTCCTGCATCACTCTCAACATCCTTGAAGGAGAGCTTTTTATTACTATCTCAAAACGCGTTGGATGTTTTGCAGTTTTTTTCCAACCTCAGGGGGTCCACGATCACACCATATGTTTTTGTTCAGTGTTTTTTGTTATGTTCTGTCCATGTGGTCCATCAGTTTTCATTAGTGCTTGAGTCATATTTTTAGGCTCTTTTTATTCTGTATACAGGTGTATCAATAAATTATACATTCAAATTTTACCATTCATGGTGTCTGTGTGTATCCAGTCCATGTATGCCTAAAGTCCCATTCATTGGAGCGTCCATACCATTTCCTGTACTATTTGGGATGTTTGCATACATTCAGAGTCCCCACCACTCTCTCTTTATTTGGCAGGTCAGGATAGGGGGGCCACCCGGTGACGTAAACAAGTAATCCCCACCCCTTCTTACATCGGGTGATGCCAGAAGGAGGCGGTGTCATCCAGTTACGTCAGCGGGTGGCCCCGCCCTTGCCTATATAAGAGCTGTAAAACCGAAAAAGACAACAGTCTGTGGGAGCCCTCCCATCGAGAAGGAGCTTTTTTTTTTGGTTTTTCTACTTTTGAGTCGTGATTGATGATGGATGTACATCGCGAGACACTTATTTTTTTTTAAATAAAGGAATTGTCCAAAACTGTCTGTGGTTTTTACTTTTTTGACACTTTTTTGGTGAATGGGTAGGGGTACAATGTACCC
Source organism: Glandirana rugosa (assembly GCA_018402905.1). Lineage (NCBI taxonomy): Eukaryota > Metazoa > Chordata > Amphibia > Anura > Ranidae > Glandirana > Glandirana rugosa. The sequence continues at coordinate 777,794 of BLSH010306120.1, read as the reverse complement.
AATACCCATTCACATAGGGGGCCAGGATCTGGGGGCCCCTTTGTTAAAGGGGGCTTCCAGACTCCTATAAGTTTCCCACCCACAGACCCCGCCAACCACGGGCCAGGGCTGTTGGGATGAGGCTCAACATCAACATGGGTGCAGAGCCCCCCTGGCCCAAAGCACCCACCCCCCATGTTGAGGGCATGTGGCCTGGCATGGTTCAGGGCTCTCTTGCCCCCCCCCTCCCCCCCATTATGCCCTGCCAGGCTGCATGCTCAGATAAGGGTCAAGTATGGATTTTGGGGAGGACCTCGAATATATATTTTTTTTTATTTTGGCGTGGAGTTCCCCTTAAAACCCATACCAGACCCGAAGGGCCTGGAATAGACTGGGGGGGGGGGGGCTACGCCATTTACCGGCAATACACTACAGCCACGAGCAAGCTTAAATTACATTTTCCTTTAGAAATGTCATTAATGCTGCGGCACTGTTCTACACATCGCACAGATGTGCCACTTTACAGGCAGACTGAAGGGACCCCCCAGGCATGAAATTTAAAGGAATATTTAATTTTTTTTGTTTCACTTTAAGGATTATTAAAGTCACTGCTCCTGAAAAGAATGATTGTTTAAAAAACATTTTTTTGCATTGATACATGTCCCCTAGGACAGTACCCAGGTCCCCATAGACTTTATACAGCAATAACTTGCATATAAGCCTTTAAAATTAGTACTTTCGATTTTTCATGTTCGTGTTCCATAGACTTTAATGGTGTTCGCTAGAACTTTTTGCCTGTTCGCGGTGTTCTGGTGCAAACTGAAGCGGGGGGTGTTCAGCCCATCCCTGATCAGCATGAGTCACTTCTGACAAGTTTTCCTTAAAGAGCTGAAAAGGTGACAAGGGGGGAAGCTACAGCAGATTGATAGCCTCAGCCTCCAATCAGCTCTCAGAGCTCTTGTACAGTGTGTAACTACAGCTCCCCGTCTAAATTGCCTTGGAAAGGGATTGGGAGTCGGAGTTGCATATGGATGAACTCTGTACACAGTGTAACAGGGGCAGGATTAGGGATCCAAGATACTGACAGACAGATGCAGAAAGCTTCACGGAATGATCTCAGAATACAGCCTTTGAGGAACACCTGAATAAAACACTGGACTATCCCAGTTAATCCAGCACAATTGGTAAGTATTCACATGTAACAGAGACCCTCAAGCCCTATTCTGCACACATACAATTTTTGTGAACCGTGGATTTGTATAAATAAATAATACACAGCAAAATGTAATTATCTGAGCCAAGTCATGCTTGCCAGATAAACCACCAATTCTGTGCTATATCATTGGTCTATACTAGTGGTCTCCAAACTGCAGCCCTTTGCTTGCCTTTATCCGGCCCTTGGGACACAAATATGAGGCACTATTCCCCCCACTGACAGCAATGATGAGGAACTATTTCTCCACTGACACTAATGATGATGCACTAGCCTTCCACTGATACCAAAGATGGGAAATTATTCTTCTCAATGATACCATTGATGGGGCATTATTTTATATTCCTTTTTCTACTCCCATGGGCCACAGTCCGGCCCCCGTAAGGTCAGTAAACCAGCCCTTTGTTTAAAAGTTTGGAGACCCCTGGTCTATACAAACAGCATTATCTGCTTTCATCACTACAATTACATGTTTAGAAATCACTTCATTACCAAAAAGCAAGCATATCTCTTCACTCTTGATACATATACAACTGATGCAAAAATGGTGTTGATACATCAGGTATTTGAGGCACAATTTTTATATTTCTGTGTTTCAATGTTGTCACTGTATTATCTTCTTTGCGCATAATTTCTATACATGATTATGTTGACTACACTGCCACCAGGTGGCAGAATAAAATATTTCTTTGCAAGTTAAAATTGAAATAGTGTACATAGTCTCCTTCTTAACCACTTCAGCCCCGGCAGGCTTTACAACCTTAATGACCAGGCCATTTTTAGCGATAAGGTACTGCTATTTTAACTGACAATTGCATGGTCATGCGACGTTGTACCCAGATGAAATTGATGTCCTCTTTTTACCACAAATAGAGCTTTCTTTTGGTGGTATTTAATCACCTCTGCGGTTTTTATTTTTTGCGCTATAAACAAAAAAAAAGCAACAATTTTGAAAAAAAACTATATTATTTATTTTCTGCTATAAAACATACCCAATAAAAAAATCTACTGGCGCTGCAGTTTGGGGACAAATCCGAGGACAGACGGGCTCCATGGACAGTGTCCTCAATCTGGAGACGTCTGGTCACCCTAGAATAGAAGCCACAAATTCCTTGAAAGAAGAATAGTATAAACATTGTTAGTAACCAACATAACTGTAGGTCCCAGACCCTCTCATTGCTCTCCTTTGGGATGCCCTCAACAACTAGCCAAGCTGAGTGGCAGAAGTATGGTGTAGGCTGTAGCAGTATGATGCCTCACTCGCTCCTGCAGGAGGCCTGGACGGCAGAGATCTGGATCAATAGTTCATGGCTCAGGCTAGCACCACAGGGATCAATTGTAAACTTTGCTGGATGCTGCCATATCCCTTCATAGACTGCTGGACTGAGTTACAGACAGTATTGACCTGTCATCTACATTTCCCCAGCAAATCACAAACAGCACTCCCGACTCATCAGCAGCTCTCCGGTTGGCGGCAATCTATCAACTTCCCCGATCTTTTTTTTTCTTATACCTCCTCTTGTCTGTTCATCCTACTCCAAGTTACACTTGGGAACAGTAGTTCTTTCACCCAGCAATGGTAATGGCTCGTCTTACTGCCCAAACTACATTTCCCAGCATTCTGCATTCTAAGTTCAAACTCAGCATTTAGCATATCCTATGTTGCCATCTTGTGGAGAACAAAAAAAAGAGTCTTGCATAGTTCAGTAACATTAATTCTGGTTACACATTATAGATTATGCATAGACAAGCGGGTTTCCTAAGAACAATAGGCATAGCAAACATCTCACCATTTTTTGTAGCACCAAGACCCACCACAGTCGATGGTACTACCTACTGATGCAACAGATGGAATGTGCACACAGTTATTAAGCAGGATTTGTCCCACAATGTGGGATTTTCCTTACAGGTTTAAATCTTGTTAAGGAAAAACTATAGATTATAAAGAAAGGTTCATTTTACTACTATTATTACTGGCACTTCTTTATATCATTGTGTTGTGGTAATGCAAAGGTTGAATTTGGTGCAATGTGGTGTCAATTATTCTGAATGGCACCTCAACACATCCTGCTGACAGACAAGTGCTGCAGCGTTACACAAAGTGCAGCAACTCCCTAATGTGCACTGTGGTGAGATGCCAAAAACGGTGCATTTTGGTGTGTTGACAGCCTATTCATTTTAAATTAGCTGCCTTAATGTACTACAAATTGACATGCAACATAATGTACATTAACACATTATAAAGATGTAAATGGGCCCTTTAAAAAGGAATGAAGCCTTTGGTTTTAGGGTCTGTGATAGCATTGATGCCATAAGGCTCAATTGACAAAATTATTAAATGTACTTGATTATTATTTATTATTATTACAGTCCAATGAGATTTGAAAATGAAAGCCATGCGGCTAGAATAAAGTATTCTTGTGTTAAAGCTTTGTGAATTGAGCCTATATATATTTAACAATGATGTATCTTGTCATAATATATAGGAGGGTGCCTGGTTCCTGTTAACGTTTCCACTATAACCTGGCTAGTTATACTTGATGGAATTAAATGTGTTCACTAAAGACCATCTCCATTGCTAACCCTCCGCCACAACTGATCACTGATGGCTTCTTATTGGCTGCCCAGTATCAGTGTTCTGTGAGGATCCAGAAAAGGAGTGACCTCCGTGTAGGGAACTATCAAGGACCAGCCACTGCAGAAATATCTGCAGCACTGGATTAGAGGTCCCTCGTACCCATAAATGGCAGCAGTGAGGGAATTAGATTGTGGAATTGAATAGAAGTGAGTATTTCATGCTTTACCAGCTAATAAAAAAAACGTAGAATAGGTGTGGGGTAGGAAGGGATTCATTTATATAAATACCTGTAAAGAAATGAAACAAAAAAAAGATATTGTTACAACAAATTCCACAATGAAAATGTGCCGATTAAATCTGATATCTAGGAATTGTTTGTATTAAATGCTTACATTTGTCCAACTTGGCACAGTGCAAGTATTTATTTCTCATACCTGATTGAACTCCGGAGAAGCTGATAACCACTGTAGCAGTTGGCACTATTACAGTGATATCCACAATCTTCCGGGTGGAGAGAGAGAGGGAGCAGTAATGTAACTCTCCACTTCATCCAATGAGAGAATGCCTTATATTTATTGAAAAAAAAACAAGTCATTCTGAGAATGGTGCTGAATGAGTCCCCCTTGAGCCAGTATGCAGTGCAGTAGCCATTCACATAAAACCTGTGCAGAACTCTGAAAATCACTGCTATTACTGTAGTAGTGCCAACTACTACCCACTCCCCCCCCCCATTCCCCAGCTGTCCAACAGGTATGAGTAATGCATATTTATATTGTGCTAAGCAGCGGCGTTGCTAGGGGTGGCTTCTGGGGCTATAGCCCCGAATCTGGGGCCCATAGCACTGAGTCTCTAGGGTGACCAGATTGGGTGCTGAGGCAGAGGGGGGTGGTCACTGGTAGGTGTCAGGCCGGTGTCACCTGCGGTGTCAGCTTTAATTTGACTCTCTGGGTGCCCGCCATCACAAAGTCCCACTTCCTGGTATGACGCCTTTGACAGACAGCATACTTGTCCAAAGCCATGACATGTGCTGCCTATCATAGATGGGAGCCGATCCAGGAGGTGTGATTTATGTGACAGTGGGCACCCAGCGATTCAAATTAAAGCTGACACAGCAGGAGACACTGGCCTGTGTGATGATACGGCCGGCTTTCCTCTCCTATCTTAACCCCCGGCACAGGTGAGGGCGATGTGGGCACTGGTGAGGCTGCATTTCTGGACATAGGTGAGGCTGCATTGCTGGGCACTGGTGAGTCTGAGATGTGGGCACAGGTGAGGCTGCATTCCTGGGCACAGGTGAGGTTGCATTCTGTCGTTACGTCGGAGTGGATACAGGTCTTTACGTCGGAGTG
>BLSH010306120.1:724911-751627 GCA_018402905.1 Glandirana rugosa | reverse complement strand
AAAGCAGCGGTATGTGAAATCTCTAATTTCTGCTATCTGTCCTCAGAGCAACAGCACAGACAGCAGTAGTAAAGTAATCTATCTCAGGATGCAGGATCAAGTCTTAAAATGTCTCAAATCTGTCCCTCAAGCTTTCAGCTTCCTTTCCCTACACTAACCCAAGGAGCATGTGACTGCAGCACTGTGACTCCAGCTTATAAAGAGGCTGGGTCACATGATGCACTGGCCAATCACAGCCATGCCATTAGTAGGCATGGCTGTGATGGCTTCTAAGGGCAAACCAGTGAAACGCTTGTTGATTGGCTGCCCTGCAGCTTCTCAACACGTGGAGTAAAATAGCAGAACCCCGGACCGAACCCGAACGATTTTTGAAATGTCCGGGTCCGGGTCCATGCCACGGACACCCGAAAGTTCGGTACGGACCCGAACGTTACAGTCCGGGTTCGCTCAACACTTGTCAGGAGTAATCTGTACTCCCAAATATTTGAATGAGTCAACTAGCTTGGGGGAAAGGCTTTCATATTTAAAAAGATTAAAACTTCCTGAAGATTGCACTTATGGATAATTCTACCTTTGAATTTAGAAGACAGTCATTTGACATCACCATGGATATAAGGGATATGTAACTAGGGCTTTTTTAACCACTTCAGCCCCGGAAGGATTTCCCATTTTAGGACCAGAGCACTTTTTGCGATTTGGCACTGCGTCGCTTTAACTGACAATTGCGCGGTTGTGCGACGTTGTACCCAGACAAAATTTGTGTCCTTTTTTTCCCACAAATATTGCTTTCTTTTGGTGGTATTTGATCACCTCTGTGTCATTTCTGATCACCGCTATAAACAAAAGAAGAGCGACAATTTTGCAAAATTCATCGGTTTATATTCTTCCTCATATTTTTGGTAAAAAAAATTGCAATCGCCGTTTATTGATTGGCTTGCACAAAAGTTGCCGCGTTTACGGATGATGAGAATTCATTTCTGGGGTTTTTATTTATTTTTTACTAGTAATGGCGGTGATCTGCAATTTTTAGTGGTACTGCGATATTGCAGCGGACATGTCAGACCATTTTGACACTTTTTGGACCATTGGCATTTATACAGCGATCAGTGCTATAAAAATGCACTGATTACTATGTAAATGCCATTGGAAGTGAAGGGGTTAACCTGGAGGGGGCGCTGTAAGGGTTAACCACTTCAGCCCAGGAAGGATTTCCCCCTTTAGGACCAGAGCCCTTTTTGCGATTCGGCACTGCGTCGCTTTAACTGACAATTGCGCGGTCGTGCGACATTGTACCCAAACGAAATTTGCGTCCTTTTTTCCCACAAATAGAGCTTTCTTTTGGTGGTATTTGATCCCCTCTGTGTCATTTCTGATCGCCGCTATAAACAAAAGAAGAGCGACAATTTTGCAAAAAAACCCAAATTTCTTACTTTTTGCTAAAATACAAATCCAAAAAAAAAATATAAAAAAACATTTTTTTTCATCGGTTTTGGCCGATTTATATTCTTCCTCATATTTGTGATAAAAAAAATCGTAATTGGCGTTTATTGATTGGTTTGCGCAAAAGTGGTTGCGTTTACGGATGATGAGAATTCATTTCTGGGGTTTTTATTTTTTCTTTTATTTTTTACTAGTAATGGCGGCGATCTGCGATTTTTAGCGGTACTGCGATATTTCAGAGGACATATCGGAACATTTTGACACTTTTTTGGGACCATTGGCATTTATACAGCGATCAGTGCTATAAAAATGCACTGATTACTGTGTAAATGCCATTGGCAGTGAAGGGGTTAACCTGCAGGGGGCGCTCTAAGGGTTAACTGTGTTCCCTGGGCGTGTTCTAACTGTGGGGGGACTGCCCTAGCTGGGGAAGGGAAGTGATCACACCTTCCATGTAGAGGAAGGCTGTGATCACAGCCCTTCCCCCTCACAGAACGGAGGTCCGTGTTTACTTACATGGACCTCCGTTCTTTCACTCCGGGGGGGCATCGCGGGTGGCCGGCGGAGATCGGCTCTACCGCACCCGCTCCCTGGCCCTCCCCGGACACATTGAGCTCGCGGGCGCGCCTCCGGCGGCGCACATGCGCTCACTGGGCTCGATCTCGCAGCCGCCTTCATATGACGGCGATTTGCGCAGGAGAGCCAGCTTGTCGCCGTCAGATGCCGATCGGCGGTCGGCAAGCAGTTAAATGTGTTCCCTAGGCGTGTTCTAACTGTGTGTGGGCTGGGCTGGCAGGGGGAGGGGAGTGATCACGGCTCCCATATACAGGAAGCCTGTGATCACAGCCCTTCCCCCTCTAACAGAACGGAGATCCGTGTTTACTTACACAGACACAGTGAGCGCACGAGCGCGCCTCCGGCGGCACATGCATGCTCACAATACTGGTTATCGCGGCCGCCGTCCTGTTACGGCGTTTCGCGATAACGAGCCACCTTGCCACCGTCATGCTGCGGCGGGCAGTCGGCAAGTGGTTAACCTGCAGTAAAATGTGTTTTAGGCTCGATTCACATCAATGCATTTTGCTTTTCAGCGTTTTTTCACTGTTTTTTGCTGTGCTGTCCACGTTTTTTACCATGATTTTACCGAGATTTTGCCGCAATTTGCGTTTTTTTATATTTAATTTTTTTATATTTTTTTTTTCTGGGGAAAATGTTGTTCCTTGGCAGATTTAAAATGCAAAACACTGCAAAATCGCGGTTAAAAACGCAGTAAAAAAGCAGCACTTGCGTTTTTCATGCTTGCCCATTGAAGTCTATTACATGCAAAACACTGCTTTTTGCTTGAAAAAAAGTCCCCGACCCTTTCCAAAAATGCAGAGGCACAAAAAAGCATTGATGTGAACATGTTCCATAGGAACCCATGTTAAAAAAATTCCCTGCATTTCTGCAAAATGGGTGCAATGAGCCTGTGCCTTGCAGTACCTTTAAAAAAGAGGTGCGTTCCTATAAAAAAGGGTGCAGGTTATTTTATTTTTTTTTTCATTGCCGTGCACTGGCAAGCCATTCCAAGTTAATGGACTGCTTTAACCCACCTCACTGTAACCCACTAAATACAGAAATACCAAATCTTGCAAGCTTTTAGTAACCCACGACAACAAACCACACATTTTGTGACTCTTTGACTTGTGGTTACTAAACACATTTACAGAGAATATAATAATTCTTTGGCACTAAAAAAATATTGTTTATGATACTGGTAGGATAGATAAAGTGAAAGTATTGCTTATACTAGCTAAGCACAGTTGAGACTTTTAGTGCTTGGATTTCACTTACAACACAGTTTTAAGTCTTATACACATGGACATTAGGAAAAAAACAAGTTGAGATTTTAGCAGCATTTTGCATTGGCGTCTATGCGCGTTTAGCCATGCTAGCTTTTAGCAGCGTTTCTCTGCCTCTATTCAAAATCAAGGGTTCCCTATGGGAGCCCATTGATTTGAATAGAAGTGGCACCAGAAGTCTGATCATGATGATCCAACTTGCGGTTCAGCTTGTGTGCTGGGGATCTTGAAGGGGAACTCCCCGCCAAATTTTTTTTTAAAAATTGGCGTGGGTCCCCCCCCCAAGACTATACCAGACCCTTCTGTCTGGTATGGATTTTAAGGGGAACTCCCACGCCAAAAAAAAAAATGGCGTGGGGGTTCCCCCCAAGATCCATACCAGACCCTTATCTGAGCATGCAGCCCGCCAGGTCAGGAAAGGGGGGGGCGAGCGAGTGCCAATACGGTGACGTCATCTGGAGGCCCGCCCCCTTGTAACGTCACCACATGGTGCATGATGGGACAGTGACGTCTCAATGGGGCAGGGCCTCCGGGTGATGTCGCCGGGTGGACCCTCCTCATGCCAATATAAGTCATGGCACATGGCGGACACAGCATTACACCGGGAGAGCACATCGAGGCAACATCGGAGGAAGAAGACAGCGTCAAGAGGAGAAGAACCGGAGAGGGGCAGAAGACAGTGCAGAGAGGAGGTAGAAGAACCAGAGGGAGAAGACGCTGGAGCTGCCTTAATATATTACACTTTAAAAACCTGTTTGCTGTGTTTATTTTTGACACTTTTTTAACTGAATGGGTAGGGGTACAATGTACCCCATACTGATTCACATAGGGTGGGGGTCCCCTTGTTAAAGGGGGCTTCCAGTTTCTGATAAGCCCCCGCCCGCAGACCCTGACAACCACCAACAAGGGTTGTCGGAACGAGGCCCTTGTCCTCAACAACATGGGCACAAGGTGCTTTGGGGTGGGGGGGGAGCGCAGGGCCCCCCTGCCCTAAAGCACCCACCCCCCCATGTTGAGGGTATGTGGCCTGGTATGGTCCAGGAGGCTGGGGCGCTTGATCGCCCCCCCTTTCCTGACCTACCGGGCTGCATGCTCAGATAAGGGTCTGGTATGGATCTTGGGGGGACCCCACACCATGTTTTTTGGCATGGGGGTTCCCCTTAAAATTCATACCAGACCAAAGGGTATGGTATCATCTTGGGGGGAACCCCACGCCATTTTTAAAAAAAATTTTGGCAGGGGTTCCTCTTCAAGATCCTCAGCACACAAGTCACACCGCAAGTCAGATCATCATGATCCGACTTCTGGTGCGACTTCTATTCAAATCAGTGGGCTTCCATAGGGAACCATTGATTTTGAATAGAGGCATGAGAAAAGCCTTACAAGGCTTAGCGCGCTGTATCCAGTGTTAAGCCATGTTTAGCAGCTTTTAGCGGGTCAGGGGTTTTTACAGCTCTAGCGCTGGAGCCTCAGAAAGCGCTGGTCCTGGGGTTTTTTTGGAGCTTAAAAATCCCTTTGCCACTTACAGCTCCTAAGATGCCTGTGTGTGTATGAGGCCATAGAATAACACAGTGAGGCGTTCTTAAGCTGTAAAAAAAAAAAACGGCTGACGCTCCTAAAAGCGGCAGTAAAAACGCAGCGTGTATGAGGCCTAAGAATGTTCATATTTTCTTGCTATAGGCTTTGTATTCCATTCTCAATTGCCTGTTACACGATACAGAAAAACAAGGGAGCATGCTGTAAAGTAATGAATAAGAGTTTTATAACGATACTGTACATAAAGCACATTGTTTAGCTGTGCACTTCAGTCCAAAAGAACAGCACTCTCAAGAAAGCATCTTTAATAATTATTGGTACCCTATAAGTCTGAAAATTTGTTGGGGAGACAATTCCTTTAGTAAATTATGGATGCAACCAACAGATTTTAGATTTTAGAGTTGTATGTTTGGGTTAGGCTCAGGCAGTATGATCCTCAAGACAAACAACACAGACTTGGTACCACACTTCTGCAGACTGCACTTGTTACAGAATTAATCAGCTTGATCAAACTGTTTTTTTTTTTTTATTATGTAGAGCTAAAAAAAATCAAGTCATTTCTAATTTGCAGATAAATTTGGACTGTACAGGCACATTTGGAAAATTACCTTTTCATTGAACATTCAGCCTTTTAACATTGCACAATATCTCTTTCATTGCAGGAAGTTATTAGAAATTTGGTGAAACGTTATGTTGCAGCAATGATCAGAAATTCAAAGACCAATGAAGGACTAACAGAGGAAAATTTTAAGGTATGACACGTAGCAAAGGTTACAAGTCTGAGGTATTTATGTTTAGTTATTTGTTAAATCCCAAGAATGGAAAAAGCAAGTGGTCATAAGCACTGTGATTCATGAACTAAAGTGGCCATGTAATAATGTCCTTGAAAAGTAATTACACTGTCCCTAGAAACTAGCAACACAGAGAATTGCATTTCACTGTTTTGCATGAAGTTCACTGTAAGTAAGCACATAACAGAACACTTACATACATGGAAAATGCTTTTTTTTTATGTGGGGCTCAGTATATGCAGGCACTTTTAATCTTGGCTTCCTGTATGCAGCTAAAGACTGCTAAAAGGCAGGATGTTTATTTATTTATTTTTTAATATGCATATGAAGGTAGATGTAAAAACACGTGTGTTAATGTTTTGAAAACCTTGTTTGTATGCATTACTTGTAATTATACATGAACACAAGAGCAGCCATGTTGGCTTTTTACATAGTAAGGCCATGCTACCTGATTTGCAGTGCTACATAATGGCTGTGCTTTTTTCTCCACAAAAAAAAAGTATTTAAGAAAGATCAGCATATACGGTAAAGACTGGTACATTAACCACAATATTAAATGGGGTGTTACAAGCATAATCAAATAGTGCCATCACTTTCCAAGTGGCATTAAAATTACAAAACACAAATTTAAACACCTCTTCCCTAAAGAAGGTAGATTAAGTACTAGAATATTAGCATTTAACCAAAGTGCATCCCGGAGGAGTTAAAAAGAACAAGAGGAAAGCATGAGAATTGGACATCTCAGCAAATCTAGTGAGGCACATCACCCTTTAAGAACCTGTCTGGTTAGGTATTACAGAATAAAATAAGAAAACAGAAAGGGAGAGGGGGAAGATTAGAGGAAATAAAAAAAAAGGGGGTGTGAAGGGGAGAAGGGATGGAAGAAAGAGATGTGAAGTGCAGTAATGTGAGGGCTTATAGAGAGTTAAGGGGGGGGGGGGGTGGGCGGGAGGGGTGCTAGGAAACAGATAGAGGAAAACTTTAGACCGGGGAGAATAACATCAGACTCTAAGCAGGATTGCATCAAAAATGCTCCCTCTAATGGCTTACTACCAAGGTCACCCGACTATTCCCATAAATACTACCCTGAAGTGAATTAGCGTATTCACCTGTAGATCTGTAGTGGACGCAGCAGGCCCAGATCTTGTGATAATGCAAGTGTCTATCTTGTGTAATATGAATCAGTTCCTCCATGTCTGCCAGTGGATGGAGATGCATAGTCTGACTGCGTTCACCATGTGCAATAACAATGATATGATAGAGGTAAGCTCCAAACAGCCAAGGTTATACAATGGACTTCATTTCAGTAGGTGCTTAGAACAGGGCACTGCTACCACACATGGATCAGGTTTCCTACCCCACGTGGCAATGTAAAACTTTTATCAGAACCTTTAGGAAAGAATTTGTATACCCCAGGTAGCATAGACTACCTTCTGGTTTGCAACTTAAAACCATGTTCTTCAACATTCACACTCCTTTGTCAAACATTGTGTGGGTTGATTCTTAGTCCTCCTCAGATAATTGGCCAACCAGATCTTTGCCCAATTTAGGCATATGCCAGACACATAGGATGACTGTTTTTTAAATAGATTTACAAGTCAAGTGATTTTGGAGGGAGTCTGACATATATATGGATTCCAAGGGGATGCGAGTTCTAGCATAGAGAGATCTGGCCGAGGGAGCATTCAGAAAGTGCCTAATTTGAAAGTAAGCCTATAGAGGTGTTGGATGGGTAGGTGATGGAAAAGGCAATGCCATTCGGTCTAAAAAGTGTCCACTGTCCAAAATAATGATATGCCCACACTGTAGATTTGGGCCAACAGTTTTTCATTGAGCCCAGAGGTAAATTTCGGATTGAACCAGAGAAATGTAATAGGCTTTTTTACAGAGGAAATGGAAAAAAACTGACATGTGAGTTTGAATAAGGGCAGCTGGCGACAAAGTGGCCATGGTTGCCACAGTATAAGCAGAGTCTCTTAGATCTTCTTCTAGCCTTTTCCCCAAAGGATAAATGGGTAGCGCCAATTTGCATGGGCTCATCCTCCAGGAGAGGTTGAGAGGGATCAGGAAGGGTTGAGGAAAAAGAAGTAGGCAGCGTACTAGGGGGCAAAGAAACAAATCTCTCTGTACGCCTTTCTTGTAAATGCCTGTCTATACAGATGGCTACTTGCATGGCTTCATTCAATGAATTTGGTTCAGGGTAGTGTACTAAGGAGTCTTTGATGGAGCCTGATAAGCCTAACCTGAATTGGCTTCTTAGAGCAGGATCATAGAGTCAGGAGCCCAGTGGCAGAAATCAGAACAGTATTGTTCAGCGATGCGTTTATCCTGACGTAATGACCCGAGGTTAGTTTAAGCTGAGTGGGCGCGGTCAGGATCATCATAGATTAAACCTAGGGCCTTGAAAAAGGCTTCAACTGACCTTCTGGCTGGGTCATATGCAGAGAACAAAAAGTCTAAGACTGGGGGTCCACCTACAACCATGTAATAATCAGGTTAATCCTCTGTGCTTCAGAACCAGAAGAGTGTGGCTTAAACCTAAAGTATAGCATACAACCACAGTGAGAGAAAATAGTATTTGATCCCCTGCTGATTTTGTACGTTTGCCCACTGACAAAGAAATGATCAGTCTATAATTTTAATGGTAGGTTTATTTTAACAGTGAGAGACAGAATAACAACAAAATATCCAGAAAAACACATTTCAGAAAAGTTATAAATTGGTTTGCATTTTAATGAGTGTAATAAGTATTTGATCCCCTATCATTCAGCAAGATTTCTGGCTCCCAGGTGTCTTCTATAGAGCTACCGAGCTGAGATTAGGAGCACTCTCTTAAAGGGAGTGCTCCTAAGCTCAGCTTGTTACCTGTATAAAAGACACATGTGCACAGAAGCAATCAACCAGATTCCAATTTCTTCACCATGGCCAAGACCTCTGGTTGATCTGGATGCACTTGACCTCGGCATCTGTCTTCAGGTTGGAACTCACTAGGTTGCCAGGAGTCGGGAGGGTGAAATTCTTGGCACCAGTCTGGGGCATCAATGTACCTAAAATTATATATGGAATATCCATTGTTGACTCTTTGGACATACTTGCCTGTGTAGAAAACAAAAGCCATATAGGCTTCTGACAGAGCCCACAAATGTAGGCTATGACTATAACTACAAAGAATATGTTCATTCTATAATTAGTTCAGTAAAATTGTGCCAATATTGTAACCTTTATGTCAGCTGTCATACTGTGGACAGCATTGTGAATTAAAATAACAGATTCAGAAAAACAAAATGGGAAGGGGCATGGCCGGCGAGCAAGCTGCATGGATGTTTCGCTTAGGGGCTCTGCACACCAGCTGGGTTTACCAGCGTTCCAGCTGATGGACAGAAACAAGCAAGATGGCACCGATGCTGCGACTCCAGAAGCGCTTCCCACCTGGCTCTTGGCTTTGCAATCTATCTCAGACCTTGCTTCACAGGATGGCTCCATGGAAGTCACTGACACCGCAGCTTGCTCCCAGTCCTGGACACCACTCTTAAAAACATGTTGATGCCCCTCAGGAGTTCCCTGCTGTCTGACTTGCTTTCACTCATGCAGAAAGTCCATACAGATATCACATCCCTTGGGGGATAGACTGACGCACATTGAAACAGAATTAGGAGAAGTTACCTCCACTGTTAATGAGCTTATTGATGCACATGATGAAAATATAGAGGAGTGCATGTGGATCAAAAATAAAATGGCAGATCTGGAGGACAAGTCTTGTCACCACCATAAAGTGAAAATTAGGAAGATCTCCGAGTTGGTGCAAGCTCTGGAATTATCTGCATATGTACAGGGCATGAGCAAGGTACTACTTTCTGAGCTGAAAAATATAGAGCTAGTAATAGATAGCATTCACCCCTAGGCCTCCCTAAATCCCTGACATGGCTCCTAGGGATGTTATTTTGCACATCCATTTATTTCATGTTTAAGGGCAACTCATGCAAAAGGCCAGAAGCTTGGGAACTCTCCCTTATCCATATGCACATTTACAACTCTTCATTGTTTTGTGCCAGCATACACTCCAACTCCGTTAGCAGTTCAATAGCATCACAAAGTCCTTGCGGAATTATAGCGTACCATACCAATGGGCTAATCCAGCGAAGCTGCTCATTTCTCATAATGATGTCAAACCTCCCATCTCATCATTGAAAGAAGGGCTGAGACTCATGGGGCATCTTAACTGAGCCCCCTGCCCTGTTGCATGAAAGTCGGGGGCCCGGGCAGGATGTCATCAACACTCGCACAATCATTGGTCACGCTAATATCAATGCCTTGGATACTACTGTTTTATTAGTTACCCAGACCGGTGTCTGTTAGCCCTCTACTCTATTTGAACTTTTACCCCCTGTTATACTTCCTAGGTGCAAGAGGTACCTCATTCTCAAAAAGTATTATTGTGGTGCCTTAGGCCCATCTTTGACTTTATTTTCTTTTGGCTCCTTTTTGCCCTGTTTGTTCTCTCCGTGGACTACATGCTGTACACTTCCACCACTTTAACATCCATTGACCCTGCTAACTAGAACCTCTCTACAAGCCGCTGTGATTCCCGTGACCCCTTTTGGGTGCCCATGTTTTCTGCTCGCCTAGTACTGTTACTGCTGAATACCTCCCTTCTTTTACTGATGAAACTTCACGGTTGTTCACCATGCCTATGAAGCTCCTCTCTATGAAAGCCAAGGGATTGAACCATCCAGCAAAAGAGCCTCGCTGTGGAAAGTGGCTCTGAAATCTCAATGTGACATTCTTTGTGTACAGGAGACCCACTTCCTTGTTTCTTCATCACCTTCTTGCTCCAACAAGCACTTTTCTCATATATTCACAGCAAATGCTCCTAAGAAAAAAGGTGTAGTACTGGCATTTAAATATACTGTTTCATTTTAGTTGCATAATTGCATAATGGATTGGGAAGGTTGCTTCATTATCCTTCTTTGCACCTTGAATAATTCTTGCTATAATATAGTTAATGTATAAGCCCCCAATGCCCACCAAGTGCGGTTCCTTAGGAAACTCCATAAGAAATCTTAAGCTGTCCAACAGTTCTCTCTCTTCTTGTGCAGGGACTTTAATATAATTCTGGACTCTCAGATAGACTCTTCTGCTCCACCCAGGCGAGGTAAGCCCACACTGGGCCCTCTTCTGTAAGAAATTAATCTCCATGGTGTATGGAGGTGTCAGCATGCTAGTGAGTGGGACTACACCTTTTTCTCGGCATGTCACAACTCTTACTCCTGCATTGATCTATTCTTAATGGACCAATAGACTCTCCAAAACATATCATCCTCCAATATCCGTTCAATACCCTGGTCCAACCACTCACCCATAAGCATAACCATTGAAGATAGTTCCAGCTCCCCCCCTACCTATTTATGGAGAATGAATACTCACCATTTGCAATCCACTCATTATGCAAAGAACCTACAAATACATCTGGATGACTTCTTTCCCCTGAATTTGATCATGGACCCAACTACTCTATGGGCTGCGCACAAAGCTTATATGTGTGGCATATTCATTCAATTGGGTGCTAGGGCTAAGAGGTAGAGAATGCAGTATATTGAGAGCTTACTAACTGAAATTCAAGCAGGAGACACATTAAATAAGCAGCAGATCCACCCCAAGCTCAAGACTAAGCTTGGTCATCTCAGATTGGAAGTCCATTCCTTACTTTTGGAAAAATTAGAAAAAGTCACAAAAAAGGCTAAAAATGTAATTTTATGCCTTTGTAACAAAGCAGACACACTTTTAGCTCAGCAGATAAAAGGCAATTGCCTTAAACGCATATCTCCCCTACTTGTGCCACCCATTTACCAATGAAAAAAATTAACCACTCCACAGCTATAACTGATGCTTTTAGCTCATAATATAGCTCTCTTTATAACCTTAAAGATGAGCCCCTTACAGAACAACTTGTTCCCTCTGCCATCCAAGCTTTCGTGGATGCTATTCGCCTCCCAAAATTACCCACTGCACAATTACAGAACCTCAACTTCCCATTCACTAGCCAAGGGATAATAAAAACGATTAATTCCCTTCTGATTAATAGGCAAATATTACAAGAAATTCAAACTCATTCTTGTAAACCACCTAACATCTCTTTTTAATGCTGCTTTAACCTCCTCTTCTTTTCCTGAAGAAATGTTTAAGGCATTGATAATCAGTTTACGGAAGCCAGGGAAAGATCCTACCTCCCCGCAAAATTTCTGTCTAATTTTACTCTTGAACCATGATTCGAAATTGTTTGCAAAAGTGATTGCTGGGAGACTAATTGATCTACTCCCATCTTAGATCCACCCAACCAATCAGGATTTACAAAAAGGAGGCAGACTTCAAATGCCACATGTTGCATGATTAACATCATCCATCATGCTGAATGCTATGAAGAAGACATTCAATAAAGTCCATTGGATGTATTTGTGTTGACTCTTCAGAACTTTGGCTTCTAGGGGCATATTCTCTCAGCGATCATGGCTCTATACTCTCAACCTTCAGCCCAGGTTTATTGCTCCACCATGCTGTCTAGGGCTTTTCAAATCACCAATGGCACCAGACAAGGTTGCCCCCTTTTTTCCTCATTTTC
Source organism: Glandirana rugosa (assembly GCA_018402905.1). NCBI lineage: Eukaryota > Metazoa > Chordata > Amphibia > Anura > Ranidae > Glandirana > Glandirana rugosa. The sequence continues at coordinate 739,403 of BLSH010306120.1, read as the reverse complement.
AATCTCCCAATGTAACCGTTAGAGGAGAGCATTACATCTTAAACATTTTGGGCTTCTTTATAGGCGAGAGAGAGCATAAAATAAATCTGTTTGCAGGTGATGTAATCCTCATGATAACCAAACCTGAACCTTCCTTGCCTTTGGTACAATGCATGTTATCATTCAGTTATATCTTGTATTATAAAGTGAATGACACAAACTTTGTTCTTGATGTAGGGTTGCAACTCTCTTAAAAGCATATATTGAGAGAGTGCTAGCCTTATGCCTAGGCTGAAAACGATATAGCATATTTGGGAGTAAAACAAACTAGATCTGTATTCTCCCTCTTTCAAGCCAACTACACTGCTTTTTGCACTCCCTACAGCAGGATCTTACTAATACGTCCAAGCACACTCTTAACTGGTCAGGGCGTTTAGCTATGTTTAAAATGTTTACGTTTCCGCAATTATTGCACCTATTTAGATGCCTACTTATCCCGGTACCAGTGTCATACTTTAAAACTCTTAAATAGCTTCTATGCCATTATGTATGGAAAGAAAAGAAATCAAGATGCTCCCACTCCTCCTGATTAAACATAGACTGGTGGAGGGAATGGGTTTTGTTGATTTTTGAGATTACCATAACACCACCATATTATCCCAAATCAAAGCCTGGTTTGTTCCAGTTCGATTATGCTTATGGAAGGAAATCACAACAAACCCAAGGGAAAAATCTTTACAACTCGTTAGTTAGTAACACACAGGCCCAATTCAAGAACAATCTTCTTTCTCCTACATTATCTACCTCTATAGCAGTCTTCAAGTACTTTCTCCAGAAAGCTCCACAAGGAACGTCTCTGTTTAAGCTTCCGCTCCCTATCACGATCCTCCAGCTGCTTATTCCCGATATTTCCCTCCGTACCTGACTTAATAACGGTATCACACAAGTGTCGGATTTATACTCCCAACAGCTTATTAAGTAATTTCCCATGATACAATGAGCATGTAATCTTCCAACATTGGAGTGTTATAGATATTCCCAGATTCCACATTGCCTGCTTCATAACTTACACCTTCACAAGTCAATTCATAAACAAGCCTGGAGGTTTCTATCTGGAGAAGGCCTTAGTACCGGAGGTATTAACCTCTTTTTTACAACTTACTTCAAGATAAAAGAGTATTCTCCAAGTTGGATCCCTTTTCAAGGTGGGAAAGGGGCATTAGTTCTTCCTTTACAGATTCTCAGTTGTTGGTGGCGCTTAAAGCACCTTTCAAGGTCTCACGCTTTACCAATCTCTGGGAATTGTCTCACAAAATAATCTCAGATGGTATACTACTCCCAGCACCCTGCATAAAAGGAAATCCTACATTTCCCCACTTTGTTGGCTCTTATGAAATGTTGGTTTTGACAATATTCTCTCTCATCTTCATTGCCTTTTTAACCACATTTTGTTGGCCACTAGATTAGACATTGTACACCATTGAAAAAAACGACTAATCCTCTTAACAGATCAGAGGTGATCACTTTGGTATGCACCCACAGTATGTATGAACATATGTTAGCCCCCGCCGAGGGCCGCCTATGCCCGTCTATGAATAACTGGTGAGTCTGGCTCATTTGGTATGATCAGATGTTTAACTGCGCACATTAAAGTCCTTACCCAAGTGCTTTCCTATGCACTATCCTTTTCCTACTGTATTAACCATTTATTTACTTTTTCTTGTGCTTTAGTGGAAGAACTGGTACAGCCAGTTTTACGAATATATTTTTTGTAAACCTTTAATAACTTTCAATAATTTATTGAAGATAGACAAACAAAATTATGTTTTATCTTTTCAAACTCTCCTACAGTATGTAGATAGCAACGGTACAACAGTATGTCAGTTCCATGAAGGTTCAATCAATTTCAAATACTTTTTCTCTTCATACTATTTTCATGCAAGTGGGCACACAACCTATTCATTAGAAAGCTAAGTTGTTCTTATTTAAAGCAACATTTTTGCTAAATCAGATGTGCAGTTTTTACAATTCAAGATGGGAATTTATTAGAATATAAGTGCTATTTATTCAGTATAATTCACACAGACACGTTTTTTTTTTTTAAGTTTCTTTTTTTACTTTCTGGAATAAAGTAATAGGAGAAAAAGGGAAAATCAGCCACATACAAGAAAGTTATGGCATTTTGACAATGTAAGTATAATAGTGTGCCAATTATTAATCAGCAGTCTGAAGTGAAGCCTTTTAGCTGGCATATACCTGTATGTTGTGTCAAACCTAATAAAAGGTTAATTATCCCTAAGACAGCCAAACACAGACACATAAATCCCACAGGAAGCAATTCCTCCTCTTCTCTGCTGGCCTTCTCACCTTAGCCTTACTGATGAAAGTATCATGCTGCTTTGAAATCTGCTATTTCCTCTGTTTATCCTAATTTAAAAAAAATAATTATCTCTTGAGTTTGGCTAATGAGCATACATGCATAGTATATATACATATATAGATACACGCACCTGTTATGTTTGTAGGGGTGTGCACTGGGGGTCTGCATTTGTCATTTGGTACAATAGAAGTGTAACTAGATGCTACAAAGGACATTTTTAATTATATCATCTTTTACTTTTATGAACTATGGAAAGAGAAAAATATCTTACTGGCACACACATATAGTTATCATCAATAAAACTGTGTACACAAAATTCTACAGGCGAAATTGAAATTGTGGTCAAAGTTTTCTTAGCACTCTCAAGTGGTATTAAAATGGCATTAGACAATTACTCTTTCAGTGTGTTTAAGACATAAAATTAATAATTTGAACCCCATCAGCTCTTCCAGAGCCAGGCAATCAATGAGAATTAATACCAAATGTATTAATTATTTTATAAATTACATGGTCAGGTCAAAAGAGTCCAAAATTCCTAAACCCTCAGTTGATGCAGATAGTAATTGTGAAACCTTATAAAGCATGATCCAAATTGCACCAAAGGGGATATAATTCCTTCTTGATTCCTAAAAGCAATTGGTTGCTCTCTGATCCAACATTCTACAATGCTATTTCATAAAACAACTTAAATCTATATACAGCACCTTTAGTTCTCCTCTAAAGCTGGACTACAGACAGATAAAAACAACACAAATGCATATCTGTATCCATTATTACACCGTTAAATCTATTCTTTTGAATGAAAGGAGCATAAGTACCTGGCTTTGGTATCAGCCTCTTCCAATACCCTATACAGCTGAGCTTAGATCAGGGTGGGAGAAATGGCATAGGGAGCCAGTCAGTTGTTGTGCAGTTCCACACTAGTTTGTTTAACATGTATGTATAGTAAATTAAAGCTATTACAAATATATTATGTTATCAGGTAGCCTGCTACTCAGTAGTATACATAGATTTATACAGCTGAACTTTATCCTCTGCCCAGTCACTGATATAAGCACTAGAGATTCTACTGTTCAGTTGCTCTTTGTAGAGCTGGAGTGGTAAATTGTGCAAATTGTTCTGTACCTGTAGCTCTCAGGAGAATGCTTCTTAAATGAAAATGTAAAGGCATACCAGGAAAAATTACAAGACAGTAAACTGTCTTCATATCATGCTTCTATTGTGTGTGTATGTTTGTAACCTTAAAGCCAGCTAGCCTATTAGAAAACTGTTGAAAATGGGCAAGATAACAATAACTAATTAAACCCATGTCTGTGTCTCAAATGGTGTTAGATTTCTCTCTGAGAATGGTAAACTGTGAGAGGTTTCCAAATTAAGTGCCCTTGGGGTTTACTGCAGATTACCATCCGACTTTGTTTGCAGACAGGCCAAGTGTAGAAAGGGGTACAACAACTGAGCAAACCCAGCATAGAATGATAGAAGTAATAGATAGCAATTGATAGTCCCCCCCCCTACAGGCCAATATTTTTGTTAAATGAGCTGTGCACTCACCATTCAGTTCCATAGAGAGTTTATACACCATGAGAAGATTAGTTCACACATGGTTATTATTTACTGTTGCCCACATACTTTACAATGTCATTTTAACATCCTTACCTGCAATTCGACAGCAGCTCACACTTCCGTCTTGTAACTAGACAATTAAAATACCTGTACAGACTTTAGAGTGAGTGGATTGGATGTAGAATAGAACAGGTTTTTTTCATAACTCTCAACATTGCCAATCAACATCTTTCTTGACATATTTCACAAACACTAGATTAAGGTTGCCCACATGGGTATAAATGCTGGGGAATGTTTAACTGGAGGGGGTCACCTGGATGAGTGCCAAAAAATCATTACAGGACACTACAATTAACTATTACTAGCTATAGGTATCATCGTTGAGGAATGTTTTCAACTCTCAAAATGTCAGAAATGTTAGACTTTAATATAATTAGTTTGACCCCTAAACAAAGAAAAATGTGTTTATTAATGATTGGGCAGTGCATTTTCTTGTAGTGATAAGCATACGAAGTAAGTTAACCTGTGTCATATATAGCCAGTAAGCAACCTGTTGCCAACTGCTCAGTCAAAGAGGCAGCTTTATCATTGCCTTTCTATTATTTTGTTGCAGGAGTTAAAACAGGATATCTCCAGCTTCCGTTATGAGGTGCTTGATCTTTTGGGAAACCGGAAACCTCCAAGGAGAAGCTATTCCACCAGCAGTACAGAGGTATCACAGAAAGAAGAAGGGACCGAAGAGAGATCCAAATCAAAGAGTGTTTCTTTTAATGTAGCCAACAAGAAAAAGGATTTCAATGTTTCAGCCCTTATTAAAACTATGTCTGGGATTGAAATCATGGATAATGCACCCAAAAGCAATGGCATTAGCAAGCGTTCCTTCATTCGTAATGGGAACAAGCTCCAAAGGCTTTCAAGTTCCAAAAAGGAGTCTTTTAAAAGACTGGGCTTGCTTTTCTCTAAAATGAACGGACATATGCCAACACCACCAACTGAACCAGTATATTCTATTTCTGATGGACTTATTCAACCTCACTGCATGTGGCAGGACACAACATGTAGCGAGCAAGAGCCAGAGTGCTCTAAAAGTGAAATTAACCTCAATGAGGTGAGTCAAGATGGGAGTATTGGTGGTCAGAGTCATGATCTTTCTCCAATTTGTTCCAACTCCCTACACTGTGCTTCCGACCTCTGCTCTTCTAATACAAAGCTAATAGACTCAACGGAGGATGTGTTTGACTCATGGGGCGAAGCATGTGACCTGCTCATGAACAAGTGGAAAGAGGGGCAGGAGGAGCAACAGGTCACAACAAGACTATAAAATAATTATTTAGAACTGCTGTATTATTTAGCAAAATATAGATTTGTAACAATTTCCTTTTACAGAGCATTAAAAAAGGTAGGAATCCCTTCCTGTTCACATAGATGAGTGTGGACGTCCATTAACAGCGATCTATTTTGCAATATTTTTTTACCATGTTTGTTTGCTTTTTATATCAAGGCTTACTAAACTGTCTAAGCTTTCATGCTAATCTTTTCAGCATCAGCAAGGCTTTCAGACTATAGAAGAGCATTAAGGGGAATGCCAAACATGTGCAGGAAACACTTGCTGCACTTGCATCCTAAAAGTTTGTCCACTGATACACTCCCCCTGCTGTTTCCCAGAAAAAAACATTTCTTCTAAAATATTGTTATGGATTTTTGTATTGCAATTTCCACCAGCAGTATGTGGGATTTTTGCACCAAAACTATATCGGGATAGATATAGATAATCTGTGCATATCTTTTAGCATTTCATCCCCTTCCTGCACTTTTTTTTTTTAACTGGGCAGCCTCTATAAAGTAAGCATTAACTCTACACTATGGCCATATGGTATTTTCATGCATTCTGTAATAGTCAGTTTATACAATAAAACAATTCTGCAACAAATTATGCACAGTTAAGTGAGAAGATTCCTAACAGCATTAAAACACTAAGGAGAATTTTTTTTTCCAATTAAAGTGTAAGTCCATCTGAAACTAACAACTCAGTTGGCTCACATTTCTATTGTCTTATGAAATTCAGAAATACACAGGGAGAAAGACCATCTACATAGCAGCACTCATGCTGGGAGGGAAAGTAGTAGCACTAGGAGTCTGAGTCCTGATGACAGAGAGCCTTCATCAGTCTGTTCTTGCTTCTTCATTCTTAGTTACAGGCTAAAGTTAGGAAGGTTAGCTAGCTGTATTGCCTAACAGTAATTGCAGTAATGAAAAATCTTGTCACTAGGCTGTCTTTGCAGGACTGTGTAAATCTCAGGACTGGAAGGACATAAATGCAAAACTTTTTCTAGGTAAACGGTTTCTATATATGGATTTTGCTGTCTGGCTGGAGTGTAACTTTAATGCTGTGATCATACTGAGTGATGTGGCCAAGCTCTCTCTCCAGGATTGCCCATGTACTGTGGATATGATGCAAAGGTTTTCTACAAGATAAGTTTTCAGTTTGACCCAGTCTTACACGGACCACTGAAGTCAATATGTATCCTGCCATTTATTAAGACACTATGAATAACAAATATGCAAATAAATTTAAAGGTAGTACTAGATTTGAAGAATTTGAGATTTTTGTGGAGATATTTCAGATGCATATAGCTGGCAACAGCAGCTAGTGTCTACACAGTATGAAACAAATCATTTGCACAAACATAAAACAAATGTAGAATTAGATGGAATAACGCACTCTTCAGTCATACTCCAGGAAGTATTTACCTATATGTTTGTGAATGTCATGGATTACCTTTTTTATATAAGGCAACTTGCTTTTAAAAACAGACAGTTAAATGTTTATTTTTGCAATTTAAAGATCTCAAAAACTCTGGTATCATTTATAACATTTCTGCTAATTTACAAAAGATATTTGGAATCTTAATTTAAAAATGTGTAGCTGTGTTCATTTTGAATACCCAATCATGTGCAGGTGAAATAAACAGGAATTCGTTTTACACATGATTGAATAATTTAAGGTACTCTTCACTGAATTTATAGAGTGAAGTTTCTCAAATTCTTTTGTAAATCAATTATCTTGTAATATCACAAGCCTAAGAAAGATATTTGTATTCTTGATCTAAATTATGTGAAGCTCAGGGCCAGGCACAGAATAATCAGAATAGTAAATGGTGATTTTTTTTTTTTTATCCAAATCTATTATCTACATATAAAGAATCGCTAACAATGAATTCTAAAATATATTATTATTCTTTATATTATATATGGATAGGTACTGCTGTACATTTGCACATAGTCTTAAAAAATATTTCTTCAATCAAAATCCTACTATTATAAGTATGTGAACTAAGAACCAACAAATAACACCTTAAAACATGAAGGGGGAGTTTTTGTGCATCTCAGATTTTATGTCCTACGAAGCTTCAGAATTAATTTATGCTAAAGAAATCAAATGTTTGAAAACTTTCATGAAGAAATGTATTGACTATAAAAAATTAGTATTATTTATATCTATTTAATTATCTCAGGAATGTATCAGAAGACATGGAAAGGTAAGCACCATTTGAGAAAATTAAATTTAATATAATTTAATTTAGAAGTATTACATAGAAGCTTTTTTGTAGTCTTGGCAGCAGGATATAACATTTTTCAGTGTGTAAAAGTGTTTTTTAGTATTTAAAATGTGTTTATTGGCTTCCCCAGGTAAATAATTTAGATTAAACTGGTGTCAGACTAACTATATCACAGTTACCAGCAGATTGTTACTCGTCATAATGGAACCTGCCCAGTTATATAGTTTAAGTTAGAAAAGGTTTTAACTAAAAAAAAAATTAAATTGCATGGGATTTTATAGGTCATCTTACAGAGGAAGAGAACAGAGAAAAGTTAAAGGTTTTGCATATAGTTATAATTGGATCGCCTACACTGTCATAATGACTGGTTATTTTCCTTACATTTTATAGTATAACTACATTTATACTCAATAAGTAAAAGAATACAAGGAGTTTCTTTGAATGCAGATTTTAGTCTGGCTTATGAGGCCTACTACAGTGTCAATTTATAGGATTCAGTTAAGCTATAATCCTAGATAATCAACACTTAACATAGAAATAAGTTAAAAAATAGCAACTAGAAGCATTAGTTTAAGCTTGCTGTAGTGTTGTAGTTAGACAGTTATAAACAAGCTGATCGGTATGCACAAGTAAGCACACTTGTTTTGTATGTTAATGTGAACTGCAGATACGCCACTATTATCCCAGAAAAACAGGTTTTTGGATGAAAAATTACATTATAAATGTATTTTTACTGATGTGTACACAGCACACGTTTACATGCCTGTGTGTGTATAGGCCCATTGAAAACAATAGGCTGCATTTAGATCAGTGGAAAAAATGTCTGATTGCCTAAAACATGGCCTTTTTAGGCTTCTGTGCATAAGAGGCCAGTTGACTCTTTCCTTAGATTTGATGGCCAAGGATGGCTATTGAGATTTTAAGTGCCACTCCAGTCCTAACAATACTAGCATGATTGGGCAGTGTCCACTATCTAGTGGAGCATCTACATTAGGAAACTACTACCATCTACTGAAGATTTACATTAAGAAACTGCTGCATAGCAGGAGATACATTGTAAAGCAGAGATAGAATACATGTTTACTTGTCTGTGGCAGCCGGGAATAATACAATAGACTAGGTCACAGGTCAAATGTAAAGAACAGCTATTTGGTACAGTTAAAGAAAAAGAAAGTACATCTATAAGCAGAAATAGTGGTACTTCAGTCAGATACCTTAGTGATCATCATAACAGTCTATGGAGTTGATTTACTAAAGGCAAATAGGCTGTTCTCTTTACAAGGAAATTTTCAGTTTGCAAGGGAAGTTTCACTTTTCAAAGAATACTCAGTCAAGTTCATGGGAAAATATATATATATATGTGCTTGGACATGACCTCATTGACTAAGGAAAGTGAAAATTCCCTTGCAAATTAAACATTATATTTGCCTTTAGTAAATCATCTCCAATTGTGGCTGGAAGGCTTACATTGTTCCATTCAACATCTGAAAATCTATGTACCCGCATTCTTGAGCTTTACATGCCAGGAAAAAAACCCTAACAGTTCAATCTAAACCAGATAATGCATACTTTTTGTGTAAAGCGCATTTCAATTTTAGTTTTCTCTTCCTCCTATCCTTGAATATGTTGGCTTTCAGACAGCAAACTGCATCCTGTAAACAAAGTATGCATATAATAGTAACATTTTGTACAACACTTGTGAAATATAAGGTTTTGAAACAATATTTGCATGAAATGCCAATCTGTTACAACCCATATCTTATGCAGAAGAAATTGTTTTTCTCTTAACAATGTTAATTACCTGTTAAACAAATTTACTGACCCAGATGGGACATTTCTCAGGGTGACTGAGCCTTTGCCAAAATAAGATGCAGATTTAACTAATTCAATAAATGCACCATTATTTTTAAGATAATGTTCTGTGTTTTCATTTTGGACATTTACAACAGCAGTAATGCCAAAGAATAAAAATACAGGGCATATACAATATTGGATCATACAAATCATGAAATTACATCACTTAAATCAGGAGTCTCCAAACTTTCTAAACAAAGGGCCAGTTTACTGTCATTCAAACTCTGGGGGGGGGGGGGGGGTATGCCCAGTTAGAGTAAACAATGCCCCATCTTTGGTATTAGGGGAAGGATTAGTGCCCGATTGTTGATTTCAGTGGAAGGAATGAAGGAATGATGTTCCATTGTTGGTGTCACTGGGAGGAATAGTGCCCTATTGTTGGTGTCAGTGGCAGGAATTTTCCCTTATTATTGGTGTCCATGGCAGGAATAATGTCTCAAGGGCCAGATAAAGGAAAGCAAAGGGCTGAATTCAACTCCAGGCCACAGTTTGGAGACCACTGACTTAAATCATCATCACACGCAGACATTAACTTTGTCCTTCGGCTAAATAAACTCTGAATTCTCATGGGAGATCATATAGGCTGCATCCATGAACCTCCTCCTGAGAATCCTAATTCTGGCTGACATACTGATGCTTTGCCTTCAATAGCCTCTGAGTTACTGACCCAAAGTCATTGCATAGAAAAAATGATGACTTTATTTGCTAACTTTGTCTGGATCTGTGACTCATAAATGCTGAAGCCATAACCGGGCAAGTTAGGTAACTATCAGTTTCCAACGAAGCCCAGAAATTACAACTCCCATATTTCTTTTTACTGGAAAATGGCATAATGCAGCAGCTGTAACACTTTTTGGAAAATAATGATTGTGACTATTACAAGAGTCTCAAGTGTTAGGGAGAGAATAATGAAAAACATACACTTATACATGGCCATCTGTTTGGTTTTTCACTAAAACTAAAGTGTATTTTCCCTCCCACCTTCTTAAACATGAAAGTGCATCAGCCATATGGGCTGTGATCTCTATAGCAAAAGGGCCACATGTGGGCTCCTTGCCATGTTCATAATAGCCCGTATGCCTTTCAGGCTAATGTTAAAAATATCAGGCTTCAAGAAAAATGGGTTATACTCCTAAAACATCCAGTTGGTACTGATAGACACTAGGCTCTTCTGTATCTCGTGGGTCAGCCAAATGTGCAAGTAAAGCAAGACAATATGTATGGGAATGGGAAGGCATAGAGATATGCAAAAATGTTCCTGCTCATTGTTTGCTAAAGAAGTCCATTGGATTATTTATCTGTTTACTACAGCAGCAGGAGCAGTTAGAAAATCGTATTGAACTTATTCTGAATTGGTTAGGCTACTTTCTCAGATTAAATTGAAACATTGGCAAAAGGCCTGAAGTAAGCTTTCTTTTACCTAAAGTTACAACAACATTGTCCCAATTACTGCATATATCATAAATGAGTAAGGGAGGTAGGTAAGCTGCATATGGCCTCTACAATACACGCATCTCTTCTAGATCTGCAATCAGACCAGTAGTATTCCAGTTTAGCTCCAATAAGTTTCTCACATAGTGCGAGAAGAGAAAAGCAAAGATGAACATGGTAAAAATTGTATAAAGCCAGCCATTTAGTTGTTTTTTTTAAGTTGATTGTGAATTAATTAACATTTTCCTGTTATACAGAATGGAATGCTAATTACACATAGCATGAGTATACACCACCAGAAAGACAAAACATATCTGATGTTAAGTCTAGTTGTATGTTTTTCCTACTGTTTTGTGCCTCATAGTTAGTCTGCCCTAAACTAGCAGTGCATTTGCAGAGCTGTATTACTTATTTCATCCAAGTGTACAGTATTTAAGACTATAATTTTGCACAATATAACATTTTCTGCATAGGGACTAACACACCGACATAGCCTAAATTAGCACTGTTTCAGCACCAAGAGATCCTTAGAAGAGATGCATGGGATATATATGAAAAAAACAAACAAACATACTCACCTCAGTAATTTCAGCTTTATCATGCTATCACATATACAAACTGGGATCTCACTTCTGAGAGGTGTAAGAAAACATTCACTTTATCCTGTTCACAGCATTACTAGCTATAAACATTACAATACCTGAGAGCAGGAGTGTGCCACAATCTTCAGAAGTGCAATTCCTGTGTATATAAATTATAATGAAATGCCGCTGCGGACGTTCACATTAAAATTAGAAGATGAAAAGCAATTACAAGGTTCAGGCACTTTGAATGTAGCAGTTTTCGCCTAGGTTTACATTGATGCGATTTGGCATGCAATCTGATAAGACAAATCGCATGCCAAATCAGCAGCAATTACTGGCAATGGCACCGTCCGAATCGGTGCAATGCCACATTTGCCGCGCCACACCGATTCCCAAAAGTAGTTTCTGTACTACTTTTGGCAACTTCGGGGTGCGATTTCCATAGAGATCTGTGCAGTAACCCGCACAGATGTCTCTAAAATCGGCCGAGAAGTCAGGACTGACATGCGGGAATGAAATCACACAATTTCATTCCCACTGTCAGTGTGAACCCAGGCTTAAAGCATATGATAAAACATGACTTGCTTTTTTTCTTTTAAATTGTGAAGGACAATATAAAAATGTTAAACACATTCCAGTTTTGAGGTGCAGTAAGTAATAAACAACACTTAGGAGGGTAGTATCCGAGTATGCGGTAAGATATCACACAGCATTTTTCAAAACGTTTTTTCACATTCACTAAAAATGCTACTAAAATACTGCATGAGTTTTTCTGTTAAAAAAAAAAAATACCGCATTAGTTATTTTATGAAGTCATGCAACATTTTAGTAGTGAAAACCTGCAGTAATCTACCGCTGGCAGTATCCTGCGTCCTTAACACAAGCTGTAAATAGCTGGTTAAGGAACGGGCAGCTGCTGGTGTCCTTAATAACTAGTAACTGTCATGGTTGTTAATGAGCGAGCGGCCACCGCGTCTTTAACAATTGATGAGTCATCAGCTGTCAACGGGGTTCCTGAAGCTGAATGTAAATATAAGAAATGCGGGCAATGAAAAGTTAAGAAAAATAACGTTGTGGGGTACATCCAATACATACCAGGCTCTTAACTGAGCATGACGCCTGGCAGGTCAGTAAAGGGGGGGTGAGCGAGTGCCCCCCCCCCATCCTGAGTCAAAACAGGCCACATGCCCTCAACATGGGAGGGATGCTTTGGGGCAGGGGGGCCCCTTAAATATCGCATGCCGGAACGACAACCTATTTACCGCATGCATTTTTTTTCCTTTTGTGAATTGGCTTTCATTCTTGTTTTATGCTGTATTTACTGAGCAATTATGCTTTATGCATATACTGCATAAAGCAATAGTGAATTGACATTTTCAGGATTGCATGCAGTGTTTGGGAAAACATCTAAATACCACATCTGTTCCTGTGAATGAAGCCCAGTGTAGCTTACCAGACCTTTGATGCGGAAGCTGCATTCATTTTCTTTTTTAGGCATTTTTCATTTATTTTTTTTATCTGGTGATCCTGCAAGGTGCTCTGTTACTTTTAACATATATCACTGTCCAGCAAAAGTAGCAGTTCAAGGATTGAGAAGAACCATTTACCACTGACAGGGGTCAGCTTTTTTCCATCTATTATTTCCCAAAAAATAAAAAAAGCTGTTACTGTGAAAGCAGTAGTTCGGCTTTAATGTTAGTCAATTTATTCAAAATTTGTTAGTTCATCCAACACTACCTTCTCCCCAGATTGGCAATGTTGCTGTCCAAATACCCTAAGGCTGACCATAGATTATGCAATTTTCTTTCCTTCAATCACAGGTTGAAGGAAAGAAAAGTGCTCAATTCCCCCATAAACACGGACAGTGTTGATGAGGTAACCCATCCCGCTGCATTATTGTATTCTGACAGCAGGAGGTTTCCCCGCCATCAGAATACAATGATCACTACTGGTGGCTATGGACGCTGGCTAAGATCTGTCTGTCAATATGGGAGATCTGGCATCACAACATTGTGATACTGGCTGCAGGAAGCAGAAAGAGACAGCAGGCTTCCCTTCATGCAAACAAGGGAGATGGCAACGTGAGACAGGACCTGTAGTAGGAAATAGTTACATAGTAGGTAAGGCTGAAAAAAAGACAATAGTCCATCCAGTTCAACTTGTGTAGGTGTACGTGTGTGTCTATAATAATTTCCCATATCCCCGTATGTTGTGTTTTTTTAAGATATACATCCAAGAGTCTTTTAAAAAATATCCATACTCCCCGCGGGAACCACCAATTGCGGGAGAGAGTTCCACATCCTTATTGCCTGAACAGTGAAGAATCCCCTGCGCAGTTTAAGGTTAAACCATTTCCCCTCCAGTCTCGTTGTGTGGCCCTGTGTCCTCATACAGTCCTGCTCACCATTATTGGCACCCCTTCATGTTTTGCATAACTGAGTGAATGTCTTCAGAAATAAATGGAAATGTACCAAATTTATATCAGTTGACGGTAACCTCGTTCCTTGGGACGTTTACAAGTTCTCGAACTCGTATAACGTTTCCTTCACACCCTCTTTTACGGTGGGCTCTTCACGTTCTTCGAATAGCTACCTATATTCTTTGCAAACCTCCGACAGTAGCGACGGTTTCCCACACGTTGGTTTATAATTCCTCCCCACGGTTATAATCACGTGTACGACCAAAAGACAAAAAAGAAATATTAATGTTATAGATACAACTTTATTGTTAACAGAAACAATTTAATGAAACCTGGAGGTTAATTTTCTAGGACGACTATATTTAAACCATGTAAAGGTAAATAAAGACTTCTGTAAGTGAGTCAATACGTTTTGTACTTCCCCACGGTTATTACCACTCGTCCTGACATACTCCTGTGTCCCGGTGTGTTGCTCTGACCTCCCCTTTACCAAATTGGAATTTGACGCGTCCCCTAAGAAGTGACAAGTCCGTTATTCCTACACCTTGAGAGAGGGCGTTAACCACCAAGGGCGCCCCTCATACCTATAAAAAATTTTCTGAGAACCTACATATAGAATTTTTTTGTGTTGTATGCCCCTATACCCTTTAATAATATCTGTGTGTGCATGTGGATGTGTTCAACTTGACCTACCTGATAACAGAAAAAAAGTCGGAATGGAT
>BLSH010306120.1:706921-724858 GCA_018402905.1 Glandirana rugosa | reverse complement strand
GGCCTCCGCCCATAAAGCCCCGCTTTGTTTAGTGTGCGGCGTATGGTACTTGTTGAAACAGTTACACCAGACTGCTCCAGGTTGGTCTTCAGGTCTTTAGATGTTTGACGGGGTGTTTTTTCCACCATTCGTACCAACCTTCGAAGACTTCTGTCATCAATTTTTCTCTTCCCCCCACGTCCAGGGAGGTTCTTGACAGTTCCATGCCTGGAAAACTTCTTAATAACATTACGCACCGTTGAAACAGGGATGCCAAGGTCTTTGGAGATGGCCTTATACCCTTTGGAGGTCTTGTGCTTGCAAATAATAGCATTTCTGGTGTCGTCAGACAGCTCCTTTGTCTTTACCATTGTCACACATGAAGAGGGAATAACAGGTGGCTTTTTATAAAACCAAAATGTTCATTTATTGGCTAATTTGGGTCACATGGGTGGAGGCAATTCATCACAGGTGATCCTCATTTGAGATCTGCAACAGGTGAGCCAAATTGGGTTTCCATACTGATTTGCAGCAAAGGGTGCCAATACCACTGACAAGGCAAGCATTATGGTTTTCTCTGTTTTTCTCATAATGTTTATCTTTTTAAATGTTATTTATCATTTACAGTTTTTTGTCAAACACAAGCTATCTGTAGTAATATGTTGGTTAATTTGATACATTTCCTTTAGTAGATATTCCACAATATGTACATAAACTTCATGGGTGCCAATAATGGTGAGCAGGACTGTACAATCCCTGTAATTGAATAGTTTTTTTTCCTATGCGAGGATCTCCATTGAGGTATTTGTAGATTGATAGCATGTCCCCCCTCGAGCGACGCATCTCTAGCAAAAATAAATGTAATGTTTGCAACCGTTCCTCGTAATTGAGGTCCTCCAGTCCTCTTATTAGTTTTGTTGCACCCTTCTTTGCTCTCTCTCCAGCTCCAGCACATCCCTTCTCAGGACCGGTAACCAGAACTGGACAGAATACTCCATATGTGGCCTAACCAGGGTTTTATAAAGTGGCAGGATTATAGTTTTATCCCTGGAGTATATCCCTTTTTTTATGCATGCTACTATTCTGCCCGTTTGGTAGCTGCAGCTTGACATTGCATTCCTTTACTCAATCTGTCATCTATTAGGACCCCCAGATCCTGCTCCATTCTTGATTCTCCCAGAGGTATTCTACCTAGTAAATAATTTGCATTTATGTTTTTTGCCCCCAAGTGCATTACTTTACATTTCTCCACATTAAACCTCATTTGCCATTTGTCTGCCCACTACATTATGAAAAATTTCTATGTCCTGATGTGAGTTTATTGCTCTACTAATTTTTGTGTCATCCGCAAAAACTGAGACTGAGCTATTTATCCCATACTCTATATCATTTATAAATAAATGGAAAAGAATTGGTCCCAAGACAGAGGCTTGGGGTACTCTACTTACCACTGGAGACCAGTCTGAGTACATGTTATTTATCACCACCCTTTGGACACGTCCCTGTAACCAGTTTTTTACCCAACCACAAACCTTATGGTCCATGCCTGCAGATCTCAGCTTGTGTTTTAAGCGTTTATGTGGGACTGTAACAAATCCTTTTGTAAAATCCAGATACACTACATCCACAGGCCTTCCCCTATCTAGATGGCAGCTCACTTCCTTGTGGAATATTAGCAGATTGGTCTGGCAGGAATGACCTTTCATAAACCCATGCTGATTACCACTAATGATATTCTTTTCCTCTATAAATCTTTGGATATAATCCCTTATCATTCCCTCCAATAATTTACCCACTATTGATGTTAAGCTGACTGGCCTGTAGTTCTCAGGAATATGTCTGCCCTTTTTTGAATATTGGTACCACATTGTCTTTTCTCCAATCAGCTGGTACCAATTCTGTCATTATGCTGTCCACAAAGATTAGGAACAATGGCCTGGCTATAACCTGACTGAGTTCTCTGAGGACTCTCAGTGTAAGACATCTGGTCCTGGTGATTTATTTGTGTTAAGTTTATTAAGTCTTTCCCTGACTCCGGTCTCTGTTAGCCACAAGGGAATGTCCTGTTGTTGCGCCATTAACAGTATAATCGTGGTTGGTAAACCTAAAAGAAAAGAAGGTATTTAGTACAGTTGCCTTCTTTGTGTCATCTGTAACCATCCTCCCATCCTCATCTATTATGTGTGCAATGTGTCCTGATTTCGCCTTTTTACTGTTAATATATCTAAAAAATGTATTTATTTTTACTTTCTTCCGCTATGTGTCTCTCGTAATTGTTTTTAGCCACCCTGATTGCAATTTTACACTTCTTATTGCATTCCTTGTAGTGTTGGAATGCTGATGGTGACCCATTCCCTTTAGGACAGGCGGAAGGGGACAATGCTGATGCTGGAATTGTAATTATATTATTACAACAGAAAAAAGAGCTAAAAAGGAAGTGGGAAGAAGAATAAAACTTTCATTTCAAATTGTCATTGGGAGGATGAACTTCCTCTTTAACTCACTGAACAACAAAAGAAAATAAATATTCCTGACTTTCCTTTCTGTGTGCTTATTTCAGGTCAGTAACTCATTTTGTAAAGTAGATGGTAGCAGCTTGGCATCTAGCAACTTCAGAAAGATGACAGCCTCATTTCCCTCTTTCTGAATAGGTTTATTTAATACAATTCTAGGCATTAGGGAGGATGGCTAGGGGAAGCAAAGTTAAAGTGTTGCTTTCTGTTTTGCTGTTTTATGCTGGGAAGATTTTTCTACACTTCCTGTCCTAGAATCCTAAGAGGAAGTGAGAGAAAATATCTTTAAGTTATGGGTATCCTTCCCTTAGTTGCTACTGAACAAATATCTGCATCAAAAAATTTATCCCAACCTAATGTTCTGGGGACAACTGTACAATGTTGCATTTCCCATAGCTTTTTTCTTTCCAGCCATGGTGACACAGAACATAAAAATTTACAGCGGTTCCAAAACTGCCCTACTCAAAGAAAAAAAAAAGTTTTAGGCTATACATGCAATATGAAAAGAAATAGGTTTTTACCACTAAACTGAAAAAAAAAACATGTCCCACAGGGTGGCGCTCCCATGTTTGTGTTTTGTAACTAGAATGGCATGCAGTGCGATACAGACATAAGCAGAGAATATATATGTATTTTTCCACAATAACAGAAAAAGAAAAAAAAAATAATGAATCACTGCAGCCAAAGTTCATTTCACTTGACTTTTAAAACCAATCTGTATACACACCAAACCAAATTTGACCATGTAGGTTTAGGGTGCTGTGGTAACTGCCAATTAATATTGCTATAAAAACATAGAAGAAATATGCTGCCAGCACCACTTGGATCTTTGTTTCAAAGTTCAATCTTTTGCTGAGAGATCGCATCACAGTGCAACATTTTGGAGTCACATAAGACCCCTTTACTACATGCCTGATGAAGAGGTGCTATGTGGTTCTAACATTACACTGAACTGCACTGTGATTTCCAAATAAAAGATTGGACTTTGCACCAAAGACCAGAGATGTGCTGGTGACACTTTTGTTCTGGAGTTCATTAATTATACTTTGTAGGAGTCATTTCTAACTCTTATATACCTCATACACATCATGACAAAAATGTTCCGATAGAAAAGCTTCTCCCTTTCATATTTCTATGACTCCTTCACTGCAACCTTCCTATTTTGACAGCAAAATACACAAACAATGGCTGTATCATCTAGCTACATTAACTGATGCAGCTACTGTTCAGCCGATAATGTTCGCCCTGGCTCCTTCAATTTAATGCCAGGTAGGAAGGGGCAACCACTAAATAAATTTTACATAAATTATGGCCAGCCTGATAAAAGAAAAAGAAAAAAAGGACCAGTGGCACACACCAACAGTCCAACACAGAGACTGTTAAGTCACTTTCATCTACAGTGCAAAAAGCAACAGTTCAGTAAACAAAATCATTCATTTCTTGCCCATTTACCAAATTAGTGTAATCAGATTAAGGAGAATATACAGTGCCTTGAAAAAGTATTCATACCCCTTGAAATGTTCCACATTGTGTCATGTTACAGGCAAAAACGTAAATGTATTTTATTGGGATTTTATGTGATAGACCAGCACAAAGTGGCACATAATTGTGAATTGGAAGGAAATGATAAATGGTTTTCAAAATGTTTTACAAATAAACATGTGAAAAGTGTGGCGTGCATTTGTATTCAACCCCCCAAGTCAATACTTTGCAGAACCATCTTTCACTGCAATTACAGCTGCAAGTCTTTTTGGGGATGTCTCTACCAGCTTTGCACGTCTAGAGAGTGAAATTTGTGCCCATTCTTCTTTGCAAAATAGCTCAAGCTCTGTCAGATAAGATGGAGAGCGTCTGTGAACAGCACTTTTTAGGTCTTGCCACAGATTCTCAATTGAATTTAGGTCTGGACTTTGACTAGGCCATTCTAACACATGAATATGTTTTGATCTAAACCATTCCATTGTAGCTCTGGCTGTATGTTTAGGGTTGTTGTCATGCTGGAAGGTGAACCTCTGCCCCAGTCTCAGGGCTTTTGCAGACTCGAACAGGTTTTCTTCTAAGATTGTCCTGTACTTGGCTCTATCCATCTTCCCATCAAATCTGATCAGCTTTCCTGTCCCTGCTGAAGAAAAGCATCCCCACAACATGATGCTGCCACCACCATGTTTCGTGGTGGGGATGGTGTGTTCAGGGTGATGTGCAGTGTTAGTTTTCCGCATTTTGCTTTTAGGCCAAAAAGTTAAATTTTGGTCTCATCTGACCAGAGCACCTTCTTCCACATGTTTGCTGTGTCCCCCACATGGCTTCTCACAAACTGCAAATGGGACTTCTTATGGCTTTCTTTCAACAATGGCTTTCTTCTTGATACTCTTCCATAAAGGCTAGATTTGTGGAGTGCACGACTTATAGTGGTCCTGTGGACAGATTCTCCCACCTGAGCTGTGAATCTCTGCAGCTCCTCCAGAGTTACCATGGGCCTCTTGGCTGCTTCTCTGACTAATGCTCTCCTTGCCTGGCCTGTCAGTTTAGGTGGACGGCCATATCTTGGTAGGTTTGCGGTTGTGCCCTACTCATTCCAATTTCGGATGATGGATTGAACAGTGCTCTGTGAGATTAAATTACAAGCAGGTGTACTCTATTTACTAATTAGATGACTTCTGAAGGCAATTGGTTCCACTAGATTTTAGTTAGGGGTATCAGAGTAAAGGGGGCTGAATACAAATGCACGCCACACTTTTTAGATATTTATTTGTAAAAAAATTTGAAAACCATTTGTCATTTTCCTTCCACTTCACGATTATGTGCCACTTTGTGTTGATCTCTCACATAAAATCCCAATAAAATACATTTACGTTTTTTGTTGTAACATGACAAAATGTGGAAAATTTCAAGGGGTAGGAATATTTTTTCAAAGCACTGTTTCTCCCCTTTTTGCACTGCAACCTGACTTGGGATGATACTTCCTATGCTCTAGGTAAACAAACAAATTTGTAAATGCTACATGCTTTATTCAATACATGTACATTAATGTCAAGGACATGAAGATTATTATGCTTCATTTTCAAATATTCTGTGGTAAATTATAGATGCTAAAAAAAAAAAAGAAAATGCATACCTTAATCTGTTAATTTTACTAGACATATGCATTGCACCTCTAGCTTTATTTATTGAGGAAGAGGCCCTTGGCCCCATCAACATAGGAGCAAAGTGTTTCGGGGGAGGGCAGAGCGACCCTGAACAAAAGCACCCACAAACGTTGAGGGCATGTGGCCTGGTATGGTTCAGGACGGGAAAGGGCTCGCTTCTTCCCTCTTTTCGTGACCTGCTGAGCTGCATGCTCGGATAAGGGTCCGGTATGGATTTTGGGGGGACCCAACATTTTTTTTTTTTATTTTGGCGTGGGGGTTCTGTGTGTGTGTGTGTAGAATATATTTTGCTGCTCTGTACTAAAATAGCTTATACAAGTTTTTTTTTAGAAGGATATAAAGTAAGCTTAAAGTAAATTAACTGACCGCTAATTTGTAGCAAAGCTGTAGGTAGACTAGGTGTAAATTTTTTGTTCTTAAAGATTGCCAACATAGGGAAACATAAATAGAATAAAGTCCACTCCAGCCAAACATTTTCTCAGTTTTAGATATAGTGGAATATAGTTAGAACAAACTTTCTTTGTCGTCTGTGTCCACAGTGAGAGAGATTTTCAATTTGATATGTGTTGGACAGGAAGAGAGTGTAATTAACAAGGACACAGAAATCAACAGAAACACATTTCTAGTACTATGGGAAGAGCCTCTGTTTCGATTCTTGGCTGTGTCCCCAAAGAGAAAGATTGGCCCTCACATCCTGTCCAATTGAATAATGTCAAACAGAATAGGAAGAGAAATCTCCTCTATGGGGAAAAAAAAACAACATTTTAAACCCAACAAAGTCTCCAATGGTTCTCTATCTAAACCCCCAAAAATGTAGGCTGGGTTTGGTTTCAAGTCCCCACCCACCCACACTAAAAAGTGTTAAAGAAGGACTTAATGTATGCCAACAAACTACTACAGTCTTCACAAGATATAGCAGGACACCTGCATTAGGAGTTCAGCTTTGGGCACAGAGGTCATAGTCTTTATTCTACAGTATGTCTTGAAAATGTGTTCAACGTATGTTTAATGCAGCACTGTGCAAAATAGTAGCCAAAAAGCCTTTTGCCCATCTTGTTTATTTATACAACGCAATAGGAATTCTGCAAACATGCATGGGTGATACCAGAACTGAATATCTCTGGGAATTTAACAAATATATATAAAATATATACTGTATGTGTGTATAAATATACTGTATATGCGTATTACATTGAAACGGTACATACATTTCTGTACATAATTATTTTTTACATTTTTATAGAATGGCAGCAATATGCACCAAAATGGCATCTTGCCTGCACATATAGAGCAAGCAATGAATATAGTGCATTCATAGCTCTTTCCAACCCGGGAAGGTGAGAGTTAATAAATGTAACATGCCTTGCCAATTCTTCAGCACAGACGGGTACCAGTACTTTCTGAATGTCCATTTAAAATACGCAAAATAGAATTCACTTAGAGTGCACTTTGGGTTATACAACAAAAAAAAAAAATCAGATCGATATTCCTGCAAAGAAACTTTGTATATAACAAATGTATTTATTTCCATGTTTTTTGTAACTTACTTGTACATTGAAATATATAATTAAAGCTTATCTTTTTTCCCAAAAATGTATGCTTACTCAAATTAAAATTTTTATTCTTTCATACGGTATGAAAACTTTAAGTTGCCAATAAACCTTTATTACCACAAAATAATCTGCCTGCAGGATTACTTTGTAATTTTTTTAATGCTTTTCTTTTGTAATCAGACAAGAAGCCAGCAATATTGTTCAGACAGTGATACATCTGTCTGACACATCAGTGATACATCAAAAGTGTCACCAATCAAAAAATAACAATTGTACTTTAGCAAAATAGGTGTTAACCATTATGTACAGGGTACATAATTTCAGGGTAAAATATGCTCCTGGTCTTCCAAAGGAAAGTGTGGTCATGTTTGTACTATGTGTGTGTTAAGAAGAAATTCTACATTGATACATGTGATGAGGAGTGTTGCATAAGCATCTGTGCATTGTGTGTGGCAGAGATCGTCAACATAGCCGCAAAGTGGTAGGGTGTCTGATAGCACAGATAGTACAGCAATAGTTGTATATAGCAATAGAATTTGGAAGACCAGAGATTCCAGGAACCCAAAAAGAAAGGAGAGTGACTCTAGTAGCAAGAAGTTGAAGAGAGGGAGAAGAAAGAGGTTGGGGGAGTAGTTGAAAAATAGAGAGAGGAAAAGAAAGCAGAAAAGATAAGTAATTTTGACTAACCCGTAAAAATCAATTAAGTGGAATGCAGTACAGGACACAGGGGGCCTGATTTATGTGCTTGAATTGTGTCAAGGTGCATTTGTGCAAATTCTTGCTGCCCAACCTTTATCGAACTATTGATCAGTTGATCAAATTCACCAGAGCAATACAGCTTAGTAATATCCAATTTTTTTTTAACCTGATTCAGAGTGTGCACAAAAAAGTGCACCTATTGCAAGTAAGTCATGGTGCAGGAAAGTTTCAAATTGATTAAGCAAGCAGATTTATTATATTTAAGCACAGGGCTTATATCTGTATAAAGTGCAAGTTGAACACACATGGAAATGTCTGAATGAAATGAATGTAATTGAAAAAAAAACAAAAAAACATACTGGATCTAAAAATAGACCTCATATAAAGGAAGAATGTCTGATACCTACATGCAGACGCAGTAAGTGCTTAGCAGATTTGCGTTTGATTTTGGGTCACCAATGGAACACACTTTTTTTTTTGGTAAATGCCTAATATATATACAGAGATGTGCTAGTTTGGCATAAAAGCGCTTTCTATTGCTTTATTGGTCAACGCTTAATTCACTTTGAATTTTACAAGTTTTAATTTTTTTTTTCTTATTTGTTCATTTGTATTTTTATGCACTTCTATTAGTGCTATACATTTTTAGCTATGTAATACATTTAGGCGACTTAGAACGACAAGCAGTGCAAGTACTCCTATATATATTTTTTATTTTTTTTTAAATATTTTACTTCTCCCATATTGTCAAATCCTTCAGTCTGTGCAATTTAGGTTTACAAAAATGCAGAAAGGAGCACCAAACCACAACTGGATGAAAGAATCCAAGATCATTTTAATTGTTGGTAAAAAAAAAAAATCAACCATTGTGTTTCGGGGCAACACCACTCCCCATTCATTAGGGCTCAACACAGAATAAAACTTGGATGGTCTAAGAGAAAATAGTATCAAAAAATCCCTATGAAAGCACTTAGAACTCTGATGTATGTCTACACACTAATTCTGGATTACAGTGCTGATTGTATGACAATTTATAATCCACTGGAGTGTTTGTATGTTAGAAGCAGCAAAAGTTTATTGAGCCATAAAAAACATAATCAGGCACACAAAGCAATAGAACCACAACTGGCCTCCATATAAGATATCAGATTGTGTGCATATAAACAAATCGGTGGTGCTGTCAAAAAATATATACGTATGCACACTGCAGCTACTTGCCGGCTGTAGGAGATGGTAAAAAAAAAAACAGCTATTGTGGTCACCGCAGTGAGTGGGACCACTGGATACATCCTTCAGGAGATGGAGGACAATGCGTTCAGGGCTGCGGCTAGCGACCAGCGGAGGCCGCTACAGATAATCCACAGACAGAATGGAATTTCTTTGTGCAGGGCCACAGCACCCAAAATTCAGATGCCAAGGATGACATCAGAGGGCCGTGACGGATGCCAATCTGGCTGGAACATTGTAACAGATGGGACACAGATGGAACGCACCACAATATCCCAGGATGTTGCTATGACATTGCACTTTGTGTGCATGTGCTTTCTCAAGTCACAAGATCAAAGTATCAGCAACAGCATTGAAAAGGGCTAAGGATGGAATAGAGGGGAGGGACTTAATTAAAAATAAAAAACCTTAATAAACTCAGCTCAAAAAAGCCTCAGGTTCAATGCCACCATCTCCAGCCTAATATTCCCCTACTTCAGCCAAATTTAAATTTTCACTTCTATATATTTCCTTACATTTACTACCTCCAGTGTAGAACTAAAGATTTAAAATTGATAACAACAGCAAAACATAATATCATAAAAAAAATTGCCAGTGACGCTCGACTCGACTGGGGTGACATGTCAGGCGACATAGCTACCTGGCAAATCACGCTCCATTCAGTGCAATGAAACTGTTCTAATCTGAGCAACTTAAGTCGCTCCGACTTAGAAAATGGTTCCTATACTACTTGGGGGCGACTTCGGAACAGCTTGCATTGATTTCAGAGTCCGGTGACTTTGACGCCACCCCAGTGTGGACCGAGACTTAAGGTGAAAAATAGTCTAAAAAACAATCAAAACATCTATTGGACTACATAAATAAATAAACAATGAAACAAATAAAATGAAAAAAAAAAACCTTGATTCTTGAGCCTCTCTATCTTCTAGTGAATCACAATAACTTTCTCCTGAAGGAAATAAACTCCCCCCGGAATGGTGTTAAACTGCAGCCCACAGGTTGGTCCAGGTGACCTTAGTATTTATCAGCCATCCAAACGTTCCCATGTAATGCAGCATTCAATCCTGGCCGGCTCATCCTTCATTGCCCTATGAGGAAGTCATCCAAGTAATGATACAACTAGAGTCCTGCTACCCAGCTACCAAGGCTAATAGAACCATTGTGAAAGTGTGTGGAGTGGTAGTGGTACCAAATGGCAGGAACCAAAACTGGAAATGCTGGTCTTGCAGGACCTTCTGATGAGGTGGGAAGACTGGAATGTGCATATAGGCATCTTGAAGATCTATAGAAAGAAGCCAGTCATTTATGTTGATAACCTTGGAGATTGTTTGAACTGACTCCATCTTGAAAGACCTTGTTCGCAAGAACCGATCGCCTAGAGATCTAACACTAGCCTGTAACTTTTCAATGCCTTTGGAACTAGAACTAGAATGGAGTAAAATCCCATTTCCTCTCTAGGAAAGTAACAGGAGGAATTGCTCCCTTAAAGAAGAATATGTAAGAAGACCACACTTAGTGCTACAATAATACTCACAGCTGCACTCAAGAAAACACAGAATACAAAAGTGCAATCAAACTCAAAAAATGAAACGTTGCTCAACATTTGCCCAGCTCTGCTCAATATGCTCTATATTGCCACTCAGAGGGAAGGAAAAATTTAAATGAACAGTCTCAAATGTGCTTGAGTGCCACAACTAATAGTGCTCCACCCTAAAGTGAATAACAAATGTGAACAGTGCTTTAAATGGTATCCAGCTTCTCCTGGTGAATATCCATTACCACACACAGCCCTTACAAGCTGTTAAGACCCCAAATTATAGCTGGTCTTAGCAGGCTTATATATAGCAACTGTTGTTAGACACATGGAGACCTTTCAGGAACACTAGCAAAGGATATGGAGGCAGGGCACGTTTAGGAACCGAGAACCACATGGAATACCACAGGACTGCTTTCATTTACTTCTCTCACTTTAATAATAAGCACTTCACCATTAATGGAAACTGTGAATGTACTTTGGTTGAGGCATTCCAAACATCCACAAACTCATCTGGTATCCCTGCCTAGAGACAGTGCAGCATAATCCACAAAACGGTGCCCCGAACCAAAGTATAGTCACATATAAATAATGAAAAAAATGTTATTATTATACAACAGATGAATAATAAAGAATGAATTAAAGCGGTTGTATACTCCTGTAAAAAAAAAAAAAACTGTAAGGCAAAGGCATAATGAGCTAGTATGCACTGCATACTAGCTCATTATGAAATACTTCAGAACAAAGCTCCATCAGGGCTGCAAGGTCCCCACAAAGGGAGCTAATATCTTCCCTCGGGGGATCATTCTGGGTTCGCGGCTCCGGTGCTGTGAGTGGCTGGAGCCGCGAGACGTCCCTCCCACGCATGCGTGCTGGAGCCCTTCTTTCCGGCAGAGTTTCTGGCAAGGTCCGGCGCCGGACCTTCGCCAGGATATCACTGTCCATGCGCCGTGGCTGCATGAAAGGTGAATATCTCCTAAACGGTACAGGTTTAGGAGATATTCATTTTACCTACAGGTAAGCCTTATTATACGCTTACTTGTAGGTAAAAATTAGATTTAAGGCATACAACCGCTTTAATAAGGTCTACAATAATCTATCTCCATAACACCACTAACTGGTAATGGAGTGAGTAAATTGTGCTTTGAAGAGGACACATAAAAAAAACTAATAGAACCACTTTATTACATTTACATCAGTTAAAATTGTGTTACAAAACAAGAGACAATAACAATTGCCATATCAAGTTTGGTATAATAGACGCATTCTTGCGGTTCCAGGATGGTGTAGTGGATCAATACATTTTGTGATATTCTCACTTCCTCAGGATTCATGCCCTTGTGTAAACAAATAATATAGCTATACAAAATGTTAACAACAATTTTACACAATAACACAGCACAGCACAATAACAGATAAAACTGCACAAAATGCAACCAAGTCACATAATTATCAAAAGATGACAACTGGTCACGGTGTCTGGAGGAAAGAAAAGAAAAAACAACACCCACTCCCCCAGGCTGTCAATTACACCCACTTCCCACTCAACAACCCAGGTCGTGAGAGATGAAACCAGTGGGAGAACATCAGAATTGGACGTGACAAGAACTCCAACCTTACCTCGAAAATTACTCAATAGTAAAATAAACATCCAAAATGGGGTATCAGATTAACATCACAATAATGCTCCAGGGGTAGAAAAACACATATCTAAAAAGACAAATATCCCTAAGACCCCTTTCACACTGGGGCGGTTTTCAGATGCTTTACCGCTACCAACCACCCAAAATCATCTTATAAAATGAGAGTAGTATGGGTCAGTCGAAGACAACGGCTATAAAGGCCTCTAGTGTTGAAATCTGGAATCACAGAAGATGATAACAATTAACAACATAAGTAGATCATCCCAACAAAAAATAGTAAATACATGAAAAATGTAGAAATAAATTAATATAAACAGCAACTACAAAAACAATATATAAGATGACAGAAAAAAAAAATGGATTGGACCCATCTGGCGTTGCATTCATAGATTCCTCGAAATATTTTCTTCACTACTTATCTCCTAGGGCTTACCGCCCATTTCTTGGTTTCCCCACCAAGAGGAGGAATTGTGACTGCAAATTACAATTTTGGTATGTCATATTGGGCAATATGCTTTGGGCATGATTTGTCTTATCTGATATTGATATTGATCCTACAGATGCTACCAGTTTGGATGCATCCATGGGTGAAACACCAATTACAGCTCGGTATACTGGGTGTGGGTTTTTTGTTTGTTTTTTTTCTCTGTGTTCTAAGAAATTGCAACAATATGGCTGGATTTCTGGGGGAT
The DNA here is from genome assembly GCA_018402905.1 of Glandirana rugosa. Classification (NCBI taxonomy): domain Eukaryota; kingdom Metazoa; phylum Chordata; class Amphibia; order Anura; family Ranidae; genus Glandirana; species Glandirana rugosa. Next base: position 711,872 of record BLSH010306120.1, on the reverse strand, counting down.
GACTGGGATGCTTTCATGGCCAAATCTCAGCAAGAATTTGAAAGTAATGAATCCATTCAATCACAAGTATGTTTCCTCTTTTCTAACCTCACACAATTGGTTGAAAAGAAAGCATCATTGTACTGGCACTTTAGGTCGTTCGAAGAATACAAAAAAGCTACCATCAATCCCTTGGGCCTGAGAGTTCTAATTTTTCCCTCTTTTGAGGGAATTGAGCACGAGTTTAAAAACCAATGGGAAAAAATATTGAAAGAATTTTCAAGCGACCTCATGTCCCTACTAATACAAGAATATTATTTAAAATATCACAGCTTTGGACCAAAAAATTGAAGCACTCAATCATGAACTAGATAAATATAAAACACATAAGGAATGTGGGTCCTTGGAAATCAAACTCAAGACCCATATTGAAAAATTCAATAGAGAAACCCTTATCAAAAAGGACAAAAAGTGTTTGCGAGACCAAAAGGCTTTTCAAGAGAATAGAGCCTATAGGTGGGAGGATGCCTCCAAATTTAGGAGGCGTCACCCCCCTATGGGGGCCTGGCTCAAATAAGAGGAGGCTTCAATGTCTCCAAATATTCAGCAATTCCCTTTTCCTCTCCTCAGACAGAACCCACACAGCAAAGCGGACGGAGACGACATAAACGCCTCCGACGCAACAACACATCTAATGATGGTCCATCTGATGTGGATGAGTCTCCATCCTCATCAGTACATGGACAATCATATATAACACACAACACTAATCCCAACACTTCCACACATGGCAATCACAATCAAGGAACTTTCTCTTCTACCCCACATCCTAATACCATCTGTCAAAGTGTTTTTTTAGACCAAATGCGAGCACACGCACTCAAACAAAACACCACAAAAAATTCAAAGATACACCCTCACAAAACACACTGAATATTATCAATTTGTCCAAATATACACCTAGTTCTGAGGAGATAGCAGTCCTCACTAAAGGACTCACCTTCTGTCGGACGACCCGTTTGGACAAATTCGAGGCTATCAAGGATACTTACCTTTTTATCCGTAATCTTTTGGTCAAAAGTCGGTTTTCTAAACAACGCGATCACACTCATTCTGAGTATAATAAACAAGAACTTGAGGCTATTGAGACCCTTGAGTAATTACTTGCCGAGAATGAACATCTCGGCAATATGGACACTAATAATAGCAATACCATAACTCTAATGGAAGAGGATCCCCTCCTCCCTTTAGGTCTGAATGTCATGCCAAAAACCCTCTGGAAAAGAGATCCACCATCTATCCAGCCCCTAGCACTAATCCAAATGCAGCTACTTTTTTGAAACTAGTATCAAAGGAAATCCAAGAACTTAAAATAGAAGATAGTCATCATAAAAACGTATCCCCTAGAGAATTTAGAGCCCTCAAGTCCCTACACAAAAATTAGCAAATTACAATCAAGCCTTCAGACAAGGGAGACAATGTAGTTATACAGGACAACGAACAATACGTTCAGATGCGTGTGAATATCTTGGAAAATCCGGAGTGGTATCGTCCCATTCGCAAATCTATTATAGAAACATACGAAAAGGCCTTTTATACATTGGTTGATAGAGCGTACCATACCAGAATAATTACTAAGTCTACGTGGGAATTTATCAGAACAGCATTTCCAAGGGAAGCTACATTCTATGCGCTCCCCAAGGTGCACAGAAATCCTGCTAATCCACCTGGCGGACCCATCGTCTCCGGCAACGGTAGTCTTACCGAAAACCTGAGTAGGTGTGTGGATCGTTTCCTTCAACCCCTGGTGGAGGAGCTGCCCTCATTTATGAAGGATACCATCCACCTCCTTCAAACATTTGAGAGCCTCCACGTCAATGAGTCAACTTTATTAGTGGCCATCAACGTGGAGGCCTTATACAGTTCCATACCCCACACACAAGGTATAGAGTTGATCAAGCATGTCCTACAGGAGAGGGGCCACCTCAAGGGGGACCTAATGGCCTTCATTGTGGAGGCACTGGAATTTATTTTAAAACATAACTTTTTTGGTTTCTGCAGCTCCCACTACCTCCAGGTGCAGGGTGTTGCCATGGGCACATGCTGTGAGCCTTCATACGCAAACCTGTACCAGGGGGAGTGGGAGAGACTGCTTTTCTTGAGTGAGGATGCGTCTGTGTACACACCCCACGCTATTGCGTGGCGTCGGTACATCGATGACATCCTCATTCTGTGGGATGGCCCATTGCCTTTGTTGGACCCGTTTCTTGAATACATTAATATACATAACTCTTTCAATATGAAATTTACCATGAATGTTTACCATACTGAAACCACTTTTTTAGATCGCACTATACGTAAACAGGCTGATGGCCAACTCTCCAGTGATCTTTGTAGAAAGTCAACTGCAGGGAATACTATTTTGGAGACCTCCAGCTTCCACCCTATATCCCTCAAAAGATCTATCTCATATGGACAATATATTCGTGCTAGACGGAATTGTTCTGATGAGTCTCTGTTTGAAAGAGAAGCCAAAGTATTGAGAACTAGATTACGTGAAAGAGGCTATTCTCATTCCGGTTTGAGAAAGGCATACAATAAAGCGAAGTCTAAATCTAGAAATGAAATACTATTCTCACAAAAGACCAAGCCCGACAATGATCCCACCAGAATAATTACCAAGTTCAGTCAACAGCATAAACAAATTAGAGATATATATATCAAATATTGGCATCTCTTGACTATGGATACCAAACTGGCCCCCTTCATTACTGATCATCCTCTTATTACTTACAAAAAGGCCCCGTCTTTGCGGCATAAACTAGTACAAAGTGAATTTAGGATGATTAAGAAATCCAAGCCTTCCGCAATGGGAACATTCACCTGTGGTGTTAGGAAAAGACTGGCCTGTTGAAGTCAGGATTCCTTTTTGGACTTTTTTTCAGTCTTTGCGCGTTCACGTGTGCGCGCACCAGAAACTGCGCCAAACGGTCCTATTTAAGCTTCCTGCACCTGTCAGCAAGTGCTGTCCATTCTACAGCGTCTGAGTACCTGTGAGCCCCAGCTCTGTTCCTGTATTCCTGCTCTTGTATTGCTACCTGTCTTCTTGATCCGACCCGGCTTGACCTGACCCGTTGATATCTGCCTGCACCGACCCCGGCTATCCACAACCATTCTTTGTCTGACCCCTCTGTACCTCTGCTGCCAACCTGTTAATGAACCCTGCTTAGACTTGATCACTCTCTGCCAGAAACCTTTGTACCACACAGCCTGCCAGTTGCCAACCCAGCCTGAACGACCATTCTTCTGACTTGCACGACTACCTGGAGCCTCACACCACCACCAGTGACCATCGAGCCCTCGTGCCATCTCGCACTCATGGGCTCCCTATCTGCTCTACCAGGGACCCCTGAATCGGGTGCGCAAGAGTGGTTGTTCCCTGCACACACCAAACTCCACCACCAGGACCGTGACATGTGGTAAATGCGGGTATTGTAAGTTCATGGACACCCGCAAGGACATTGCTCTTCCCAATGGTGAGAGATTTGTACCCCAAAATGTTGTCAACTGCCGTACTTCGGGTGTTATATACCTTATGATATGCGAATGCGGCTTGTTTTATGTTGGTAAGACCAAAGTTGAATTTTGGCGACATATATACCAGCATTTTACCAGTATTATTAAAAAAGACCCTGATTTCCCTTAGGGAAGACATAGCTCCTTGGTACATGGTGCCCGTACCCCTAGAGTCAAATTTTTGGCTCTTGAGTAGAGTTGATCGAACCTCTGGAAGTCTGGGTTCGGCAGGTTCTGCCAAACTTTGGGACAAAGTCCGGGTTCGGGTCCGGACTTGACCCGAACTTTGACCCGGACCCCGAACCCCATTCAAATCAATGGGGACCTGAACTTTTAGGCACAAAAATGGCTGTAACAAAGGAAGGAAAATGGGGGTAAGGGTCGGACAAGTGCCCTACAAAGAAATGGGGATAGGGAAATAACTTAAAATAATGTTTAAGCTAAAATCACATAAAAAAATCAAAAATGGAGGTGGATGTGGAGTTGGAGGTTAAGGAGGCGGTGAAAGTGGCGGTGGAGGAGGAGGTAGCCAACACTGTTTTTTTTATTTTTGAAATGTTTTTTTTTTTTTTAAACCAGCAATGTAGATGCACTTTTTAATTTTGTGCAAGAAACAATAATCTGTCCCTTTAAGCAACAGTAGGAACCTCTCTCTATAGAACTAGGAGATGATTTTAGATTCTAAAATCATCTCCAAGTTGTACAGGGAAAGCCTCCAGCTGTTGCGTTAAGGGAAAGATTATTGTTCTAAAATCATCTCCAAATTGTGTGGGAAAAGTCTATTGCAGCCGCATAGATATTACTGTTCTAAAATCATCTTCAAAGTGTGTGGGAAAAGCCTATTGCAGCCGCATAGAGCCATATTACTGTTCTAAAATCAAAACAAATAAAATATCTTCTTTATTAACCGCCTTAGGACCGCCCACCGTCAAATGACGGCGGAGCGGTCCTGCTCTCCCAGCAGGTGGACGTCATATGACGTCCTCCCTTTAAGCCGGGATTGCGCGCGATCGGGCGCGCGCATCCTTCTATAAAATAAACAAAACTAAAATCTTGTCATTATACCGAGATACGCCGACGTTATCCGAAAAGGGTGTGTGAAACTTCTACTAAAATCTTGTCATTATAGATACGCCGACGTTATCTGAAAAGGGTGTGTTAAACCTCTACTAAAATCTTGTTATTAGAAAGGGAATTGCGTTGTCGACCTCCGAAAGGGACATGTTGAACCTCTACTAAAATCTTAGATTTTAGTAGAGGATCAAGATATCTCTCTCCAAGGATGACAACGAATTTCCCTGTCTAATAACAAAGAACGTGTTTTAATTTTTCACGTAGATGTAACGACCAAATTTTTTTTTTTTTTGTAAAGTTTTTATTTTTTTTGTCACAACCG
>BLSH010306120.1:690679-704335 GCA_018402905.1 Glandirana rugosa | reverse complement strand
CACATCTTGTGATCAGATCTGATCAATTTTCAATGATTGGCACCATAGCTTGTAGACTCTATAACTTTCACAAGGACCAAATAATATACACTTATTTGGGTTATTTTTACCAAAGATAGGTAGCAGTATAAATTTTGGCCAAAATTTACAAAGAAAAATTACTAATTTGCAAAATGTTATGACCGAAACAAAGAAAAAGGCATTTTTTCAAAAAAATTTCAATCTTTTTTTATTTATAGCACAAAAAATAAACCCCCTCCTAGTGATTAAATACCACCAAAAGAAAGCTCTATTTGTGTGAAAAAAAGGACGCAAATTTCATATGGGTACCGTGTTGCATGACTGAGTAATTGTCATTCAAAGTGTGATAGCGCTGAAAGCTGAAAAATGGCCTGGACAGGAAGGGGGTTTTCGTGCCAGGTACTGTTGTGGTTAAATGACATATCGGTATTAGAAAAAACTCATAAACAAAGTCCCATACCAATAAATCTACTTAATTTAACGGATAAACAAAGGGAACTACAAACCCTATTAAATAAACAGACATTACGATTGAGAGATAAAAATCGGGCATTATATTATCAACAGGGCAATAAACCAGGCCGATTACTAGCACGAGCGCTGCAACAACGCATAGAGACTACATCTATATTAAAAATACAACAGGAATCAGGAAGGTTGACATATGACCCTAAAGAAATAATAAATTCCTTTCAAAAATATTATTCTAAAATATATAATGTGACTAGTCAAAAAACGGGGAAGGAATCGGAGATATATCGCCAAAAAATACAACAATACATTAAAGAGACAGCTATACCATCTTTGCCAATTGAAACAATAGAAACGTTAGCGAAAGACATAACTGTGGAGGAGATCCAACAAGTTATTAGATCCCTGGCCCTTGGCAAAAGCCCAGGTCCAGATGGATTTACGTCACGATTTTATAAGATGTTAGAGGACGTCCTAATGCCATTAATGAATAAACCGTTTAATTCAATCTCCGTCTCCCGGCCTTTTGTCCCACAGGGAATGCAGGCACATATTACAGTAATCCCTAAACCTAAAAAAGATCATACATTATGTGGAAATTACCGACCTACATCTCTTACAAATATGGATCTATGGATATATGCTAAGATTATTGCTAATAGACTCACTCCAATAATGCCCACATATATTCATTCTGATCAGGTGGGTTTTACGAGGGGCCGGGAGGCTAGAGATAATACATTGAAAATGGTCACACTGGTGGAATATGCTCGGAGGAGCACCATCCCATCCTGTCTTCTCTCTATAGATGCTGAGAAGGCATTTGACAGGGTGGGATGGTGCTTCCTAGAGGAGGCTCTGAGGCAGTGGGGGATAGGCCCCCGCTTGTTTCAGAGAAGTATGACCCTATACTGTGGCCCAAAGGCAAGATATTGGATCGGGGGGAACCTCTCAGAGCTAATATCAATTACAAATGGAACGCGACAAGCATGCCCTCTGTCCCCCTTGCTGTATATATTGGTGATGGAACATCTGGTCACAGCCATTCGTAATAATCCAGATATACAAGGGATAAGGGTCAAAGATAAGGAATATAAAACATCAGTATATGCAGACGACCTATTAATATACGTGACCAATCCAATTATTACATTACCAAACCTTATCCGTGAATTTAATCGATTTGGAAGATTGAGTAACTTTAAGGTAAATTACGAGAAATCGGAGGCTTTAAATATATCATTAACAAATAAAACTCAAGGCCATCTTCAGAGGAACTTTCCCTTTAGATGGCAAAAGGAGGCATTGAAATATTTGGGTATATATATACCCCAAGATATAAAGAAACTTCAAGAATTAAACTATAAACCTTTGATTAATAAAATAATAAATATACTCCAAAAATATGATAAAAGAACTCTATCATGGATGGGTAGGATAAATGTAATAAAAATGGATATATTACCAAAAATGTTATATGTATTTCAAGCAATCCCGATAATGCCTACTACAACTTTATTACATCATTTACGAAGTACTATAGGAAGGGTTATATGGGAGCATAAAACCCCCCACATTAAAAGAGAAATACTAAATAGAACAAAATTGAAGGGAGGATTAGCCCTCCCAGACTTTGTAAGGTATCTACGAGCGGCACATATAACAAGGATAGTAGACTGGTTCCATAATATGAAACATAAAAAATGGGTAAAATTGGAGCAAGATATTATGGCCATGTAAGTGAGGTCTCTCCCATGGATAACACCTAAAAATCGACCTAGGACAGACGAAATGCCATCGTTAGTCCGTTCAACGTTAAAAGTCTGGGACTCTGTGATGAAAAAATTGTTTGTCTTCTCAAATTGGCCCTATGACACCACTGTTCTCAAATCCAGAATTCCAACCTGCAGCGGAAGCCTAAGTCTTCTTAAAATGGCATAAACAGGATAATATTAGACTAACCCAGACGTTAATAAATGGTAAACTCCCCCCGCTAGATATGCTAGGGGAAGAAAATAGAGGTAATTGGATGCAGTATAAACAGTTCCAAACCTTCATACACTCATTAAATCAAAGAGCACCATTAGAAAGACCATTAACAGAGTTCAAAAAGATACTGCGACAAATAGAGAAACCAAATCATGTATTATCAATAATATATAAATGTTTGCTCCCCAAAGAACTTGAAGAAGTAACATACTTAAATAAATGGGAAACAGAGCTGGGAACAAAAATATCGTTATCAGACCGAGAACGATCCCTGATATTAACACATAAACTATCCCCTTCTACTAGATTTCAGGAGAGAAATTATAAAATTATAGCGAGATGGTATCGATGTCCAGTTCATTTACATAAAATAAATGAAAATAACTCAGATAATTGTTGGAAATGTAAAAAAATGAAAGGAACAATGGCACATATGTGGTATTTCTGTCCGAGGATTGGGCAATTCTGGTCAGAGGTATTTGACATATATAGAGAAATTACTGGCTCCACCATACAATTAGATGTTCAAGTTTCGGTTTTGTCAATAATCCCGGGGTCAATAAAAAAAGATTAAAGAAGGAATACTACGGCATATGCTGACAGCAGCGAGAACAGTAATAGCTCGGAAATGGCGGAAAGAGATTGCTCCATCAATTACGGAGTGGGTGTGTGAGATGGGCAAGTTGCGCTCTATGGAGGAGACAATTAGAACGGAGGATGGTTAAATAGAAAAGTTTTTAAAAACATGGAAACAATGGGATGATGCCAGAATGTCTGGTATAATAGGAAAATATATAAAATAAGTAGCTTGACCTGGCCGGGTCATATAAATTAAATTCTAATATATATATATTTTTTTTTTTCTCTTTGTCTTCTTTGTCGGGTTAGGGAGGGGGGTTTTTCTATTAAACGTATTACAGACAGGGAGGGCAGAAAGTAGGCAGAAATGGAAAAGAAACGCTTAGGGAGATCCTCAAGATATCTATGGGAGTACAACAGTATGTATGGATCATGTCATATAACACTTGATCTTGTGAAATGGATATCTGCCTGAAATATGCTATCCTTATGTTATGTATACGGTAAAAGTTTTTGTTTTTTCAAAAATTAATAAAAATAAATTGTAAACAAAATGTGTGGGAAAAGCCTATTGCAGCCGCATAGAGCCATATTACTGTTCTAAAATCATCTTCAAAGTGTGTGGGAAAAGCCTATTGCAGCCGCATAGAGCCATATTATTGTTCTAAAATCATCTTCAAAGTGTGTGGGAAAAGCCTATTGCAGCCGCATAGAGCCATATTACTGTTCTAAAATTTAGAACAATAATATGGCTCTCTATGTGGAATAAAATACCAGAACCCCGGACCCGAACCCGGACTTTTTTTGAAAAGTCTGGGTCCGGGTCCCGGACACCCAAAAGTTCGGTACGGACCCGAACTTTACAGTCCGGGTTCGCTCAACTCTACTCTTGAGCACCCCCCAGTGAATCCCAGATGGGGTGACTATAACAAAATATTACTGCAGCACGAATTAAAATGGATTTTCCTCTTACGGGCTACTAACTTTCCTGGCCTCAATGAAACGGCCAATTTTGTTCCATTCTTGCCAGGCTTTACAACAGGCATCTGTGAAAAAAACATATAGGAATAATACTGCCTATTCATTTATTTCTATACATTTTTCATTTATTTACTATGTTTTGTTGGGATGATCTACTTATGTTAATTGTTATCATCTTCTGTGATTCCAAATTTCAACACTAGAGGCCTTTATAGCCGTTGTCTTCGATTGACCCATACTACTCCCATTTTATAAGATGATTTTTGGTACTATCTAGGCCTGTTTCCATGGGCCAGGGACTGTTGGAGGATTGGGGGCTGGTGGGGCAGGGGCTGCCCTGTCCCACAGCTGGCGCGCGTGGGCCCTTCTCGGTGTCCCGCCCTTTGACGGGGCCCTGCTTGGGCACCCTTCTGAGTCCAAACGGCCAGACCACATGTTGGGTCTATTTCCTGTTTGCTCTCCAGTGTGCAGCGCAGGAATTGGACCCTTTGTGCGTCGGCGGTGGCGCGGTCGCATCATCGGGTGATGATGACATCCAGCCAGGTAGCATCATTAGCGGCACTTAGGCTGGACGTTCCTCCTGCAATCACAGCTGTACCCACTCACACTCAGATGAGTGAGTACTTATACTCTACACAAACAGGCACAGAAGCTGAATCGCCATTTTGATGAGCACATTGCTCACATGGGAATTATTAGATCCCACTGCTTTGGCTGAGGTATGTTTGCATACTAGGTTTTTTTTTTTTTTTTATATAGTGGTTTGTGTCATTTGTATTGCTGAACGGCCTTTTTATGCCATGGGAGGCTATGGTAGCATTTCTACTATACATAGAGAGGTCTTTTATCTTTTTAAATGATATCCCCCTTGAATTAGAAGGGCCTTAACTACGCTCTGTTTACTTTAGAAATCATGGTGAGCTTATTACTTGTATGTGAGGGATTGCTCATTTTTAGTATACATACTGGGCCCCCCTTTACTATAGCTATCCCGAATTTTTCAGGCATTCCATTCAGCAATTGACACACTCCACATATACATTGGAAGCTGTCACACCAACGTATATATTGATTTATTTATTTTTTTACTTATTTTACATACAGTGATTTTTTTAAACATCATACCCTCCTAATATGCTGTGTTTGGAGACTCTATAGCAGAAGCAATCGCTCCATAGCTTGAGGGATCCTCGTCTGTGGGATTGGTTTATGGGCTGCCCTTGCCCCCACCTGGCTCCCCTTCCTCTGTCACACCCAGGACCCTTTTGAACCTTCTTGTACAATGGTCTCTTGAAATTTTTGCAACTTGGATCTTTTCTGGCTGTTGTGTGGGTCCATGGATGATGATGGCTTTGGCTCTTAACTAGTGTTCCTGGAATACCATGTGAGTATACTGTCTTGCTTGCCATATCATATGCCCAGTAATATGAACTAACAAATAGTAACTACTAATTGTGAAGCATTATGATAATGAGTAATCAATTTATTTTCTTACTTTGTAGAAAAAAAGGGATTTTATTAAAACTTACCGTAAAATCCTTTTCTCCGAGTTCACTGACAGATGCAGCTTCTCCATTACGTGTGGGTTTTATGCTTGTCTCATTAGGAGTTAACTAGGCAGGGAAAAGAAACAGCTGGCCCCTCCCATGGGGGCCGTCCTCTCTTCCCACATAAAACCCCCTCATAGCATAGCTCTTCAGTTCGTACACAAGCCGTACAAGAACAGAGCACAGAGGGGTGGGTGCTGCGTCTGTCAGTGAACTCGGAGAAAAGGATTTTACGGTAAGTTTTAATAAAATCCCTTTTTCTCCTATCGTTCACTGACAGACGCAGCTTCTCCATTACGTGTGGGGACGTCCCCAAGCTGTGTCAAAAAGAGGGGTGGGTAAACACTAACAACAGTACCCAACTGAACCTCTAAGGAGGCGCCAGACGCGCCTACACTGCCGCCTGCAAAACTTTGCGGCCCAAAGCAGCATCCGAAGATGCAAACACATCAACTTTACAAAATTTAGTGAAAGTGTGAACCGAGGCCTAAGTGGGGGCAGAATACTGTTCCAGCATCTCTTTTTCTTTTTTCATATCCTCTTATTGGATTGGACCCATCTGGCGTTGCATTCATAGATTCCTCCAAATATTTTCTTCACAATGTAAAGTAGGGAGTGTACAGCTTGTGTAACAGTGTAAATTTGCTGTCCCCTCAAAATAACTCAACACAAAGCTAAACCACTGGCAACAAAAGTAAATACACCCCTAAGTGAAAATGTCTAAACTGGGCCCAATTAGCCATTTTCCCTCCCTGATGTCATGTGACTCATTAGTGTTACAAGGTCTCAGGTGTGAATGGGGAGCAGGTGTGTTAAATTTGGTGTTATCGCTCTCACTCTCTCATACTGGACACTGGAAGTTCAACATGGCACCTCATGGCAAAGAACTCTGAGGATCTAAAAAAAAAAAAAGAATTGTTGCTCTACATAAAGATGGCCTAGGCTATAAGACTGCCAAGACCCTGAAACTGAGCTGCAGTACGACGGCCAAGACCATACAGCGTTTTAACAGGACAGGTTTCACTTAGAACGGGCCTCGCCATGTTCGACCAAAGGAAGTTGAGTGCACGTGCTAAGCGCCATATCCAGAAGTTGTCTTTGGGAAATAAAATTACATATTACAGCGCACACATGCAATAATATTAAAACCTGCAAGGCTATTTAAAAGGCTATTTGAAAGTACCTGGACATCTTCAAACAAAATACGGGGAGTCCGTCGCACTATATGGCCATAGAGTGCTTAGTCCACTCCCACTTCACAGCCCCCCCTCTTAGTAGGTCCTACACTACCATAGAATGGGAGATTCTGTCTCATAACCATGGGAGCAATACACTCCTCCTAATGGGAGATCTAGAGAGCTCTTCCTATGTCTCAGGTGGACACTAATTGAAAGCAATTATGAAGTAGGAGTGGGCTAAGCACTCTATGGCCATATAGTGCGATGGACTCCCCGTATTTTGGTTGAAGATGTTCAGGTACTTTCAAATAGCCTTTTGAATAGCCTTGCAGGTTTTAATGTCATTATTGCATGTGTGCGCTGTAATATGTCATTTTGTTTGGTGGTCTTATAGCAGCACCATCTCTAATGTGATACAATATTAGGGTGTGCCCCCCAAGTATACCTATGTCTTTGGGAAATAGATGTATGAGTGCTGCCAGCATTACTGCAGAGGTTAAAGGGGTGGTGGGGGAATGGTGGTGGTCAGCCTGTCAGTGCTCAGACCATATGCCGCACACTGAATCAAATTGGTTTGCATGGATGTCGTCCCAGAAGGCAGCCTCTTCTAAAGATGATACACAAGAAAGGCCGGAAACAGTTTGCTGAAGACAAGCAGACTAAGGACATGGATTATTGGAACCCTCTCCTGTGGTCTGATAAGACCAAGATAAACTTATTTGGTTCAGATGGTGTCAAGCGTGTGTGGTGGCAACCAGGTGAGGAGTACAAAGACAAGTGTGTTTTGCCTACAGTCAAGCATGGTGGTGGGAGTCTCATGGTCTGAGGCTGCATGAGTGCTGCAGGCACTAGTGAGCTACAGTTCATTGAGGGAACCATGAATGCCAACATGTACTGTGACATACTGAAGCAGAGCATGGTCCCCTCCCTTTGGAGACTGGGCCACAGGGCAGTATTCCAACATGATCATGACCCCAAACACATTTTCAAGACGACCACTGCCTTGCTAAAGGAGCTGAGGGTAAAGGTGATGGACTGGCCAAGCATGTCTCCAGACCTAGGCCCTATTGAGTATCTGTGGGGCATCCTAAAATGGAAGGTGGAGGAGTGCAAGGTCTCTAACATCCACCATCTCTGTGATGTCATCATGGAGGACTGGAAGAGGACTCCAGTGGCAACCTGGGAAGCTCTGGTGAACTCCATGCCCAAGAGGGTTAAGACAGTGCTGGAAAATCATGGTGGCCACACAAAATATTGACACTTTGGGCCCAATTTGGACATTTTCACTTAAGGGTGTACTCATTTTTGTTGCACTTTAGACATGAATGGCTGTGTGTTGAGTTATTTTGAGGGGACAGCAAATTTACATTGTTATACAAGCTGTACACTCACTACTTTACATTGTAGCAAAGTGTCATTTTTGTATGCTTCAAACTTCTAACACCCATCTATTCCTATAGCCTTCAAACTTCAAGTATACCTAGTAATGTAAATGTTAAAGACCTTTTTTCCTAGCCACACCCAGTAACAGACACCCTCAAGTCTGGCTGCTCAGGCAGCAGTGGATGAGGATAACACTTCAGGGGTCTTCCTCTTTCACTGGGGAAGCTCAGCTGCAGCAAGAGGCCAGCTCATACACCAAGGAAGGAGGAGGAATACTTCCCTCCAAGAAATCCTGAAGCCCACCACACCAAAGCATCTTCTCAGTAGGGAGCAGAGACTGAGGAGGAGGCAGCTGAGCCTAGTGGCCCAAGAGAAGGAGGACATTGAAGGCAAGCTAAATTTAGATATGTTCCTCTTATGTTTGAGGCTTTATTGAACGTGTATTTAGAGCTGTCACTTTGATCTTATTTGTCAAAGACTGGATAAGGGTTGGACCCTCAACCAACGTTTACAGGTGTCCATTATTCTTATACTCATCATTCACTTTTCTGTGTCCAAACCTTCTGAAAGACATGAAGTTCAATTACTCTCCCACACAAAAACAGACAGAAAAAAAAAATCTATTTTGAAGTTAGGTAAAGGAATGCATAAACCCAGAAGAGCTTTTTATTTTGTCTCGGGATCCCCATGGAAGAATTAACATCCTGTCTGGTCTAATCTTGTCACAAGACCATACAGTCATTGGAAAGTGAGGGTCCTATAGCAGGAATAACAATAACATGGGTTATACATTGTAGTATTCTATCCTTACATTCTGGAAAATGTAAGTAAGGCTGTATATTGAAATTAAAGTTTGGAGAGAAATGGCATACTTACTTCCCTGAATCAACAGAAGATGACTGGGAAGACGTTACTGAAACCTTTATCCAGGATATCATTAGTAATGCAGATACGTTTTCAAATGTATTCCCTAATTGCAACATATCCCTGCCTAGCTGAAACATATAGGGTGGGCAGAACGAGCCTGTTGTCCAAGATGTAGGGAACTTTCTGCTAATGTATTTCATATGTTCTGGTCTTGTCCACATTTAACTTCCTTCTAAGCTGATGTCTTAAATTTGTTGGCAACTTATCTCCACCTGCAAGCTCCAATAACTCTTGAAGTTTGTTGACTTGGTATACTTGAACAATTTTGTTCCACTTACCGGTAGTATTATTATGTTCTCAATATTTTTTTTGTATGCTAAAAAAACGCTTCTGCTCCCTTGGAAAAACTATGCTTCACCTACTTTAGAATATGTCTGTCGCCTAGTGAACCATATCACATCCCGTGTCCTGATGACTTCTAGTTTTGTAAAATTGTTAAATAATCACCTTTAAAAAAAAAAAAAAGTTTGGAAAGAGAAAACAGTAGAGTATGTTCACTTTGCTTAGTAATTGTTTAATGACTATTGCAGTAGCTTTGCTGTTCCTTCAATATGATTGTGTATTGCTTGATAATATTTTGACACTGCGTTGAATAAGCTTAATAAAGATTGCCTGAGAAGTTAATTTTAGTGCACACAAAAACAATGTATTACCCACATTTTTGTAAAATATAAAAGATGAAGTTCCAATGAGTAAATAGATGGTATCAAAAATTGTCTATAGCAGACACTTTAAAAACTATTACAGGTTATTAGTTTCAAGTTAAAGTGATATTAAAGTCTATTTTTTTATTTATTAAAATAAAAAAATATGTTATACTTATCTGCTCTGTATATATGTAAAGTAGAGGTGGGCAGCGCCTCTGTTCACCAGTACAAATAAATAAATAAATAACCATATACAACAAACCATAAGTGAATGGATCAAATAAGCAGTGCTCAAATCTATATAGCTTAATATAAGTCCATGATTCAACCAAACTAAAAGTCCATATTGCTGACGAACTTGTGTTAATGAACTCAAAAAAAATAATAATAGCTATATGTACTCAGTGCTTCAAAATTAATTATGCAAAAAATGTCAATATAAAAACCAAAGCTCTTCCGAAGTGACAAAGTGCCTGGAAAGTGCTCCTTAAAAGTACGTGACCAACAAACTCTTCCAAAGTGACGAAGTGCAAAAAGTGCTCCTTAAGGTGCTTAAAAAGTTATTCCAGTGACGTGCAGTCTATGCCGAACCCCTTCTGTGTCCCCACTCACCAGAAATTGTTGACCAGCTGCTTTTCAGTCAGCGGTCAAAAAGGCGTGTGTCAGTGGGGAGAGGCAGCAGGTAACCCGGATACTGGATGATAAATCAAACGCTTCGTCTATTGGAATGTTGGGATGGTGCCTGGATGGCTCAGGAATAAAAAGGGAAACCTCATGTGTAGAACGTAAATAACTCTCTTTATTGCGCTTGCGGATTGCTACTTACAGAATTGTAGATAAAAAATAGCCTGTAGTAAGCTTTTCCTCCACAGCGTGCGTTCCACTGTCCCTCTCCACTCAAACCGGAAGTGGTATTGGTGACGGCTGCGGCGACCGGAAGTGATGTTAATGCGTTTCGCCCACGTGATAGGGCGTCTTCACGGACAAGGAACCCGGCCACAGCAACACTTATGTACCAAAGGCCCACCTGTTGATTGTGGTAGAGGCCAATGAAATCACACTACGGTTTATCCAGTCAGAATTGCCGAATAGCCGTCTACCATATGTTCACCCTAGGCCCTCCAGTGGTGGGAAAATAGAATGCACGCCCCAAGGATGCAAACAGGCTCAAACTCATACAATACAAAAATCAATACAAATACAACAACCGATAAAAAAACTAAAAGACCCGTTAGCCTAAACAGAAACACAGAATTGCAGTATACAGAAGTTATTAGTATCAGAATTGGAATATCTAAGATGATATCAACAAATATTGTCCCTACAGATCAAATTACAGTTGTAATTCCAATAAATTGCGAAGAAGTTTTTGTGTAGATAAAAATATATATATATGAAAATAGAATTAAAATGAAAAAATGGAAATGAAAAATGAAAATAAAATAAAAATTAATATAAAAATAAAAATAAAAAATAAAATAAAAATAAATATAGAATGAAAATAAAAAAATAAAAATATATAGATGAATATATATATAAATAAAAATAATAAAAAATAAATATGAAAATAAAAATAAAAATAAAAAATGAAAATAAATGGATTATTGAATAAAAAAAAAATATTCAAAAATTCCTGAATTAAAATGTATTAAGAAGTAAATAAAACTTGTATATAAAATGTACTAAATATGATTAATTAATGTACATAAGATTAGACAGACATATTGAGGATGAATCAATGAATTATATACCTAATCTGAGAGCCACTAGAGCTAAACAAGTTAATCTTACAAACTCAGATGTGAGTCCTATTTTGGTTTTGTAAGAGGGGAACATTATTATATTAATTAGTGGACTGATATTATATCCACTATATTAGCAAATTGTAGTTGCAACAATTCTCCCACATACAGGACTTAAATAGGTCAGAGTGGGCCCAAACTGTTGTAAAAAATTCTGGTATTGGACCACATGCCTCCCCTCCGTCGGTCTTTACCAATCCGAAAGGAAACAGTTGATGTCCAGTTCTATGTTGAGGCCCAGTGGATCCAACGTGCCGATTCTATGGATCCACTGGGTCTCGTTCTGCGAGACGACCCTGGTCATGTTAATACCCCTCCAGTGGCCCTCAACACGATCGATCCCACAGAAACTCAAATGACTGGGGTCTCTGTTGTGCACAAGCCTAAAATGGTTTGAGAGACTATGATGTCGAAAGCCTTTCTTTATATTATTGACATGTTCTCTAAGTCGAATTCTAAGCTTGCGTGTGGTCCTGCCGATGTACTGAAGGCCACAGGTGCATGTCAGGAGGTACGTAACATGAGTGCTTTCACACGTTATGAACTTCCTGATATTGTAGGACCTTCCTGTCGAAGTGGAGGTGCACTCCGATGTTTTTCATTTTCTAAAATTTGATGTTGTACAGATCATACACCTCCCACAGCTATAAAAACCCACCATGTCAAGAAAAGTGCAAGTCCTGACCGGCGGGTCTGTAACATTGGGGGCCAATCTGAGGCGCAGAGATGGTGGTCTTTTGTACACAAACCGAGGCCTGTCGGGTATAATACCCGCGAGGTCTTTATCTCTGCGCAACAAAGGCCAGTGTTTTTTAACAATTTTATCAAACTGTCTGTATTCTCTGAAGAAACCCGTCATGAATGTTACACCATGGTCATTATTTTCTTTGACCTTTTTACTGAACAATGTCTCTCTGTCTATGTTCCTAATTGAATTTTTGGTGGCTTCAAGGGAGGATCTTTTATAACCCTTTTCTATGAACCTCTCTAGAATAATATCGGCCTGTTGGTCATAATCTGCCAAGGAAACACAGTTGCGTCGTATCCTTAACATTTGTCCCCTAGGGATACCCTCTAGCCATCTGGGATGATGGCAGCTCCCCAGGGGTATGTACCCATTACGATCTACTGTCTTGAAGAACGTACCCGACAGGCCTCGGTTTGTGTACAAAAGACCACCATCTCTGCGCCTCAGATTGGCCCCCAATGTTACAGACCCGCCGGTCAGGACTTGCACTTTTCTTGACATGGTGGGTTTTTATAGCTGTGGGAGGTGTATGATCTGTACAACATCAAATTTTAGAAAACGAAAAACATCAGAGTTCCCCTCCAC
Source organism: Glandirana rugosa (assembly GCA_018402905.1). NCBI lineage: Eukaryota > Metazoa > Chordata > Amphibia > Anura > Ranidae > Glandirana > Glandirana rugosa. The sequence goes on along the minus strand of BLSH010306120.1, from coordinate 691,477 downwards.
TTTGACAGGAAGGTCCTACAATATCAGGAAGTTCATAACGTGTGAAAGCACTCATGTTACGTACCTCCTGACATTCAGTACATCGGCAGGACCACACGCAAGCTTAGAATTCGACTTAGAGAACATGTCAATAATATAAAGAAAGGCTTTCAACATCATAGTCTCTTGAACCATTTTAGGCTTGTGCACAACACAGACCCCAGTCATTTGAGTTTCTGTGGGATCGATCGTGTTGAGGGCCACTGGAGGGGTACTAACATGACCAGGGCCGTCTCGCAGAACGAGACCCAGTGGATCCATAGAATGGGCACGTTGGATCCACTGGGCCTCAACATAGAACTGGACATCAACTGTTTCCTTTCGGATTGGTAAAGACCGACGGAGGGGAGGCATGTGGTCCAATACCAGAATTTTTTAAATGGTTAGGCTTTCCTTTGTCAACTACAGGTCAAGATACAACTCCGGGTCACCTAGGTTGCACGGGTAAGATACCTAGGTGACCCAGAGCAAGACGCTCTGCCGGGACCAGTACAATCATGGGGAGGTCACCGGGAGTTGTGCTAGCTAGGGTGTCTTTGAGTTTACTGACCCCAGACACAACACGTGTTCGGATTTTACCAAGTTCTCTGATACTACAACTTTCGGAAAGAAATATAATAACTGTACAAGAGATTCAGCTTAAGATTCGAACGCACACCAGGACGGCTACATGACTTACAGTCCTCCATGCATTGTACTCACGAAAGTGTGCAATACTTGAAGGACTATAACATCCTGGAAGGACAGTTTCACCTCCCC
>BLSH010306120.1:637230-680683 GCA_018402905.1 Glandirana rugosa | reverse complement strand
CCCATAATGTGGTGGTGCACCATCTTGCTGGAACTATGATGTCGGTGATAGGGAATTGCTGGCCATCAAGTCGGCTTTGGAGGAATGGCGGTACCTCCTGGAAGGAGCAGCTCACCCAGTATTGGTTTTTACTGACCATAAAAACCATAAAAAAACATATGCTGTGAAGATACAAGATGTGCAGCACCTGAAACTACAGATACTGGAAGCCTGTGCTAGCATTTCTCCTGCGGTGTTGCTATCAGTGTGTGAAGAGTGGGAGAAGAGGGTTGCATTGACAATCCAACACAATGGGCAGCACATTGAACACATTTTATAAGTGGTCAGAAACTTGTAAATAACTCATGAAAGAATAAAGTTATGTTAAAACCAAGCACACCATTGTTTTTCTTGTGAAATTCCCAATGAGTTTGATGTGTCACATGACCCTCTTCCTATTGAAAAAACAAAAGTTGGATTCAAAATGGCCGACTTCAAAATGGCCGCCATGGTCACCACCCATCTTGAAAAGTTTCCCCCCTCACATATACTAATGTGCCACAAACAGGAAGTTAATATCACCAACCATTCCCATTTTATATTAATTTTTCATGTCGATTCACCTGCTTTTCCCTGAATAGTAAGTCCCCTGGGTGTTAAAGGCACCACTGTGGTATACAAAACCTACAAAATTAGGTGATTATTATTCTTAATTGAAACTAGATGCTGCAATTACTAGATCAAAATATACAATAAAATATCAAAAATTAAAATTGAATAAATCATAAAATTATTAGTGAAAAATGAATAATCCGTCAAAAAACATTGGAGCTCAATGTCCTTGTTTAATCCCAAAGGTTGTAAACTCTGTATTCTATGGATCCAGCGAGTTTCCATTTGTGATACTGCTTTCACCATGTCCGTTGCCCTCCAGTGGGGCTGTACTTTGTCAATACCCCAAAACCTAAGTAGGGAGGGGTCCCTATTATGAACCAATCTGAAATGATTGGATATGCTATGGAACCTCTATCCCTTTTTAATATTATCTATATGTTCCCCCACTCTATTAGCTAGGGTTCTGGTGGTTCTACCTATGTATTGGTAGTTGCACGGACACATTAAAAGGCAAGTGACATACCTGGAGTCACAGGATATGAATCTCTTAATTAGAAATTCCTCACCTGTCACCCCAGAGCAAAATCTAGTTATACTCCTTTGTTTGTCCTTTGATATTTTACATCCTTTACATATGTAAAAGCCTAGACGGTCAAGAAAAGTTGGATTTTTCCTTGGGGGTTTAAGAACATTTTTTGCTACCATGTTTCTCAGGGCTGGGGCCCTCCTGTAAATAAACTTTGGCTTGGGAGGTATAACAGTCCTGAGAGTGGGGTCCTTTTTTAGACTGGGCCAATGTTTTTTTTGTTAACTATTTTTTCTACCTCCTTGTGTTGGATGTTAAATCCTGAGATAAAGGCCCAACCAAAATCTTCTCCTTTGAGTGGTTTTGCCTTAGTCTCTAAGAGGGAGGTCCTATCTAATTGACCAACTTTATCCCTGGTTTTATAAGTTCTTGCTGGTTGTAACCCCTTTCCCGAAACCTATCCACAAGAAAACCGGATTGTGCTACATAATCTTCATCCCTATGACAATTTCTTTTAAGTCTAAGGAATTGGCTTTTGGGTATCAGATAGTCCAATTGGGATGATGACAACTGCTGGTAGATATGTACCCATTCCGATCTGTTTCCTTAAAGTGGGTTTGGGTTTCTAAATGGGAGTCCACTCTAAAAATGTCCAAATCCAAGAACTGGACAGAGGTGGGGTTCCAATTGCTAGTGAATCTGGCTCCATAACGATTCTGATTTATGAAAGCCAAAAACTCCTGCAACTCGGATGACGCCCCCTCCCAAACTATTATAATATCATCTATGTATCGTAAATAGAGTTTCGGTTGCGGCCATTGATCAGTAAAAATGCATTCCTCTTCCCATTTGTTGAGAAACATGGTTGCAACGCTGGGGGCCAATAAAATTGGCTTTTAACCACGTGACTGGCTGTGTCCAATCACAGCCGGTCATATACACAGCCCTCATGCACGGTGCTCGTAAGCGTCCCTAGGGGTGCGCAGAGTGGCAATCGGGGACGAGGATCCAATCCCAGCCGGTCACAGAATGTCAACAAACCGCAATAACGAGTGGTTACCGGGTTCTCCTCCTCACACACTGATCGTGTGTGAGGAGGAGATTGTGGTAACGGCTCGTTACCGCTTACAATGCAAACCAAGCATGCCGATTACCCCCCCAGTAATAAAGAGGACCTGTCACCACCCCAACAAAGTACCTGTCACAACCCATCAAAGTACCTGTCACAGCCCATCAAAGTACCTGTCACAGCCCATCAAAGTACCTGTCACAGCCCATCAGAGTACCCGAGTACCTGTCACCAACCCATCTGAGTACCGGAGTACCTGTCACCAGCCCAACAGAGTACCCGAGTACCTGTCACTAGCCCAACAGAGTACCCGAGTAGCTTTTATCAGCCCATCAGAGTACCCGAGTACCTGTCACCAGCCCATCTAACTACCTGAGTACCTGTCACCATCTCGTCAGAGTACCCGAGTACCAGTCACAAGCCCATCAAAGTACCTGAGTATCTTTTAACAGCCCATTCAGAGTACCCGAATACCTGTCACAAGCCCATCACAGTACCCGAGTACCTGTCACCAGTCCATCTGAGTACCTGTCACCAGCCCATCAGAGTACCAGAGTACCTGTCACCAGCCCATAAGAGTACCCGAGTACCTATCTGCAGCCTATCAGAGTACCCGAGTACCTGTCACCAGTCCATAAAATTACACGAGTACTTGTCTCCAGCCTATCAGAGTACCCGAGTACCTGTCACCAGCCCATCAGAGTATCCAAGTACCTGTGACCAGCTCATGCCTCATAAAATATATATTGGGTGTTTACTTTCCAAAATGGGGTAGTTTTCTGGGTAATTCCACTGTCCTGGTGCTCCAGGACCTTCAAAAGTGTGATGGGTAGGAATGAAATTAGATGTGTAATTTATGCTCCTAGAACGCCTGAAGGTACTACTTCAATGTTGGACCTCTCTATGTGGCCAGGCTGTGTAATAGTCTCACACATGTGGTATCTCCATACTCAGAACGAGTAGCAGAATGTATTTTGGGGGGTAATTTTTACTATGTACATGCTGTTAGAAATATCTTATAAATTGACCACTTTGTGTAAAAATAAAAGCGTTTTCATTTTCTCTCCACGAAGATTTGTTGAAAAAAATGAACCATTCAAAAGACTCATAATGCCTCATAGAATATACGCTGGGGTGTTTGCTTTTCAAAATGGGGTCATTTTGTGGGTAATGCCATTGTCCTGGTGCTCCAGGGCCTTCAAAAGTGTAATAGGTTATTAGGAAATTTTATGTGTAATTTATGCTCCTAGAACAGTTGACGGTGCTCCCTACATGTTGGACCTCTCTATGTGGCCATACTGTGAAAAAGTCGCACACATGTGGTATCGCCATACCCGGGACGAGTATCATAATGTATTTTGGGGGGTAAATTTTACTATGTACATACTATGTGTTCGAAATATCTTATAAATTGACCACTTTGTGTAAAAATAAAAGCGTTTTCATTTTCTTTCCACGTTTTCGAAGACTTGGGAAAAAAAATGAACCATTTAAAAGACTCTCAATGCCTCAAAGAATATACGTTGGGGTGTTTGCGTTCCAAAATGGGGTCATTTTGTGGGTAATTCCATTGTCCTGGTGCTCCAGGGCCTTCAAAAGTGTAATAGGTCATTAGTAGAGTTGAGCGAACTTCTAGAAGTCCGGGTTCTGCTGGTTCGGCCGAACTTTGGGACAAAGTCTGGGTTCGGGTCCGGACAGAACCCGAACTTTGTCCCAGACCCCGAACCCCATTGAAATCAATGGGGACACAGACTTTTAGGCACAAAAAAGGCTGTAAAATAGTCCTGGAAGGTCCTAGAGGTCTGCAAAAGGAAGGAAATGTGGGTAAGGTTGGGACAAGTGACCTACAAAGAAATGGGGACAGGGAAATAACTTTAAATATTTTTAAAAAAATAAAAACATAATAAATGCAAAAATGGAGATCATCTTCAAAATGGGTCTGAAAAGTATTAATTAACGGTAGAGGCCATAGAACTGTTCTAAAATCATCTTCAAACTGTGTCAAAAAAGTATAAATAAGCCGGGAGTACCCATATCACTGTTCTGCAAAATGTGTGTGTCACTTTAAATGAAACCGGGAATAAGTGAACATCTGTTATGCAAACTTATCTAAAGTCTGTGTGTCACTTTAAATGAAACCGGGAATCAGTGCACATCTATTCTGCAAAATACTTTAAAGTGTGTGTGTCACTTTAAATGAAACCGTGAATCAGTGCACATCTGTTCTTCACACAGAACAGATGTTCTGCACCAGAACAGATGTTATTCACACAGCACATCTGTTCTGCACACATCTGGAAATAGTTTAGAACACTTTACCTAAAACCGGGGAGGAACCATACACCTGTTCTTCAAACATCTGGAATCTGTGTGTGAAACTACAGCATAGAGAAGAACAGGCATATGGTTTCACTCTTCACACACAGTTTGCAGATGTTTTCAGAACAGTGATATTATATCACTGATATGATATCACTTTTCTTCAAACATCTGCAAACAGTGTGTAAAGAGCGGAACCATATGCCTGTTCTTCTCTACGCTATAGTTTCACACACAGATTCCAGATGTTTGAAGAACAGGTGTATGGTTCCTCCCCGGTTTTAGGTAAAGTGTTCTAAACTATTTCCAGATGATTTTAGAACAGTTCTATGGCCTCTAATGTTAATTAATACTTTTCAGACCCAGTTTTAAGATGATCCCCATTCACCTCCATTTTTGCTTTTTTATGTTTTTATTTTTTAAAAAATATTTAAAGTTATTTCCCTGTCCCCATTTCTTTGTAGGGCACTTGTCTCACCCTTACCCCATTTTCCTTCATTTTGCAGACCTCTAGGACCTTCCTGGACTTTTTTACAGCATTTTTAAGATTTTTCATTAAAATTACCAGAACCCCGGACCCGAACCCGGACTTTTTTTGAAAAGTCCGGGCCCGGGTCCCAGGCACACCAAAGTTCGGTACGGACCCGAACTTTACAGTCCGGGTTCGCTCAACTCTAGTCATTAGGAAATTGTATGTGTAATTTATGCTCCTAGAACGCTTGACGGTGCTCCCTGAATGTTGGACCTCTCTATGTGACCAGGCTGTGAAAAAGTCGCACATGGTATCGCTATACTCGGGAGGAGTAGCAGAATGTATTTTGGGGTGTAATTGGAAGTATGCATATGCTGTGTGTGAGAAATAACTTATGACAATTTTGTGTAAAAAAAAAATAAATAATAATAATTTCTTAATTTTCCCAAGAATTGTTGGAAAAAATACAATTTCAAAAAACTCGCCAATACCTTGGAATGTCTACTTTTTAAAAGGGGTCATTTGGGGGGTATTTGTACTTTCCTGACATTTCAAGGCCTCAAGAAATGACATAGGCCGTCAGTGCATCAGGTGTGATCAATTTTCACTGATTGGCACCATAGCTTGTAGACCATAACTTTCACACAGACCAAATAATATACACTGATTTGGGTTATTTTTACCAAAGACATGTAGCAGTACAGGTTTTGGCCCAAAAATTATTTTGTTTGCAAAATTTTTCATAGAAACTAAAAAAAAGTGTTTCTTTTCAAAATGTGCTGCTCTTTTTTCACTTCTGTCGCAAAAAATAAAAAACCTAATGGTGATTAAATACCACCAAAAGAAAGCTCTATTTGTGTGAAAAAATGATACAAATTTTGTTTGGGTAAAGTGTTGCCTGACATAATGACAACAGAAACTACCCAAATTACCCTGATCAATAGTTTATATACCCTGGTGATTTTGGCCTGATAACATGCACACAAGTTGACACAAAGTACAAAGAGAGGGGACAAAATGTGGGACTTTAGATGAGACACCTGGGGGAGGGGGAAAGGTGGGTGCCTCCATCCCTGTATTGCGTAGAAAAAGGAAAATTTGGGACTTTGAATGAGGCACAAGGGTGGGACAAGATGCCGGTCAACAAGGCAATATTTTATTCATGATCCACATATATCGGTCAAGAAAGTGCAGATAATATCATACCATCATGATAGCAATTTTATACATAAAAAAAGAGATACATATAAGTCAATGTTGATCCGCATAACATTATATCTGTACAGAATTACATCACATGGGATTCTTAGATTAAAAAGTGTATTTGCATGCATCAGTGTAAGCTCTACATGTTTGTTTCGGGGATTATACCACCTCGTCAGGAGCAGATGCGTGCAGAATGCAATGTCTATAAATCAAAAAATGTATATTGTGTGTAAGACTCAAAACATCAAATAATGGTCCCCAAAAACAAGGAATGTGTTTGTAAACATCCAAATGGGGGTAAGGGAAAAACATGGGGGGGGGCAACCTAAGAAGAAGGTCCTCCTTTCCTACTTACATGTAAACTGAGGTCCTCCAAAAACCAGGCTGTTAGGATGGATGTGTGTACCATCCCCCAACTACTCACACCGGGAGCAGGAAATCCAGGGCCAGGCAGACCCACAGGGCCCCAGAGGGATGAGCCACCCACTTGCCACAGATAGGGTTGTAAAATTCCCATGGCTCCATGTGATCTAAAAAACAATATGAAGGTCTAATGATGTTAAGTGTTTGTGTTATACTAAGTATAAAGTGTCATAGAGACATGAGTGGTGTAATGGAGCACCAGGTGAGTGAATTGGGAGGCAACCACCAAAGGCATGTACAGAAACTAAAGTGTGGAAGGAATACAAAAGGAATAGATAGCAGGAAAAAAGTGAAGAGCTGAATGCTGCAAAGGGTGTGAAAGGAAAAAACAGCAGTGTGTGTGCCATAAAGGCAAAGGATTTTGAAGATTATAAACAATTGGGTACCTGTGTGTGTCTGAGGGGAAAGATCCCTGGAGGTAAAGGTGTCAGGAGCCCTAAGTGGTGGCTGTGGTCAGTGGAGCAGACTCAATCAGACTGAGGATGAGGGCTCGCTAAATAGCCCCAGAATTCCACCCCCAGCGTCACGCTGGTGAGGCTCCAGAAAAGGAGGGCCCCTGCCCAAGCGATAAACACCGCCCTGGATAGCACAGGAGGCCTCACATGGAGAGCCTCTGGTGTGGTGCGTGGCGCCAATGCACAGCAGGCCACAGCTCCCGGATTTGGACAGAAGGGGATAGCCGTGATCACACTGTCCCCCTGGGATGAAAATGGAGGAAAACCGGATGGCATGTTGTGCATATGTGGTGATAAAATTCTGAATAGTTTACATACCCTGGTGATTTTGGCCTGATAACATGCACACAAGTTGACACAAAGGGGTTTGAATGGCTATTAAAGGTATCCTTCCTCACCTGTGATCTGTTTGTGTGTGTATAAAATGTCAATGAGTACTCCCTGGCCACAGGTGCTCCAACTGAGACCCCCTCCTCCACACGGACGCAGTGGCTTCAGATGCAACAGGTGAAGTCTTATATGCGAGGCCGTCCATCCCTACCTGAGGTTCTGACAGACCCTTCTGGTTTTGAGGCCCTACTACTCCAGACTGACCCACCAGAGCATACAGTCTCACAACTATACGCTCTCATACACTTGGCCACCTCCCCAGCCTTGCCCCCTTACACAAAAGCATGGGAATCAGATTTAGGTCATTCAATTTCCCCTATTGATTGGCAAAAATGCTTCATACTGACTCACAAACTGTCCCTAGCCTTGCAAAGTCAGGAAAAGGGGTTCAAGTTACCGACCCGATGGTATCGCTGCCCATCCACTCTGCATCTTATTTCCATTGCTGGAGATGCTCTCTGTCTAGAGGGACTATCCTACACATTTGGTGGGAGTGTCCCCCCATGTGCAAATTTTGGCAGGCGATCTTTGATCTATACTGTAAACTCATGGCAACCTTGGTTGCCCCTTCACCAGAGATAGCATTACTGTCCATTCTCCCAGGCCCGTTGAAATCAGTTAAAAAGGATGTGCTGTGTCACTTCTTGGCTGCAGCCAGAGTGGTGATACCTAGACATTGGAAGTCGACGGGTGTGCCCTCCCTTGGAGATTGGGCGATGGAGGTAGACAGGATCAATGGGATGGAACGACTATTGGCGCAGGAGACAGATAACCTAGAGCAATTTTCCAAGACCTGGACTTCTTGGTCTTTGTTTAGATATTCGGAGGGATTTGTCCCTTGGACAGAGGGAAATTCCACTGCCCCACCGACTTAGCCTACGTGACATGATTCTTTGCCTTCTGCTTCTTTCCTACGCTCTCTGACCTACTGCTCCCCCCTTGTCTCTCCTATCGCTATACTCCTACCCCCCCTTTTTTACTCTTAAGGTTTTCCCCCGCTTCTCACCCTATCTTTATCCACTTTTTGTTTGAGGACACCCCAACTTTAGGTTCCCTGCAGGCTAATTGCGGCCTTGGTGTCATACTTTTTCTTTTATATAGTACAGAGCTACTACTGTGGGGGTATATGGTATATAAGGTAGTGAGCACCGCTCAAATTGCTAAAAGCGGTGCACACAATTTCCAGTTCGGAGTTTTCAGTTGTTATGGGTCCTATACGACTCATATTTACGTTGTTATAATTTTCTATAGTCCTCTGTTACTTGTCATTTGTTCATTGAGAACCCCTTGTATCTTATGCTGATCTACCGTCTCTATGTTGATTGCGATATATTCTGTACTCTGTTCTTTCTCTTCAATAAAATCAGATCGAACTAAAATGTCAATGAGTTTCTGGACTCCTGACAGACCCTTGCATCTTTCATCCAGTGCTGCATTGACGTTTCTGGATTCTGAGTCATGGGGAAAGCAAAAGAATTGTCAAAGGATCTGTGGGAAAAGGGTAGTTGAACTGTATAAAACAGGAAAGGGAAATATAAAGATATCAAAGGAATTGAGAAGGCCAATCAGCAGTGTTCAAACTCTAATCAAGAAGTGGAAAATGAGGGGTTCTGTTGAAACCAAACCATGGTCATGTAAGACCAACTAAAATTTCAGCCACAATGCCAGGAAAATTGGTCGGGATGCAAAGAAAAACCTACAAATAATTTCAGGTGAAATACAGGACTCTCTGAAAACATGTGGTGTGACTGTTTCAAGATGCAGAATAATGAGGCACTTGAAGAAAGATGGGCTACATGGTCAAGTCGCCAGAAGAAAGCCATTACTATGCAAATGCCACAAAATATCCCACTTACAATACGCCAAACAGCACAGAGACGAATTTTAGCGGTACTGTGATATTGCGGCGGACATGTTGGACCATTTTGACACTTTTTTGGTACCATTGGCATTTATACAGCAATCAATGCTATGAAACTTGTTATTGTGTAAATGCCATTGGCAGTGAAAGGGTTAACCTGGAGGGGCCGCTCTAAGGGTTAACTGTGTTCCCTCAGTGTGTTCTAACTGTATGGGGGCTGGGCTGGCAGGGGGAGGGGAGTGATCACGGCTTCCATATACAGGAAGCCTGTGATCACCTCCCTTCCCCCTCTGTCAGAACAGAGATCCGTGTTAACATACACGGATCTCCAATCTCTCACTGCGGGGGAGCCATCTTGGGGTGGAGATCGGGTCCGCCCTATCTGCTCCCTTGCCCCCCCCCCGGAACACAGTGAGCGCACGAGCGTGCCTCCGGCGGCGCGCGCTCACAATACTCGTTCTCGCAGCCGGTGTTTCGCGATAATGAACCACTTTGCCGCCGTCAAGCCACGGCGGGCGGTCAGCAAGTGGTTAAACAATTCTTCAGTCCTCAGCGCCCAGGGCTGATAGGTTCAAGCAACCATCGTCAGCATCTGCATTATATGGTGCAGGAATATCTAGGGGAAAGAGCAAACTTGGAGACCTTTCCCACTGAGCATCCACTGAGTTACTGGGTCTTGAGGATGGACCACTGGTTGGAACTTGCTCAATATGCAATCGATCTACTGTCCTGTCCTGCATCCAGCGTGCTTTCTGAATGGACTTTCAGTGCTCCTGTGGGGTTTGTAACGGAACAAAGAGTGTGCCTGTCCACAGACCCCGTTGATAGGCTCACATTTATAAAAATTAATCAGTCCTGGATCAGAAGCTATCAAGCCCCTGATGCTGATGCAACTGATTGAATTTACTAGGGATCTGGGATCCCTTGAAGACTGCCTATGCTACCTATCCTATTCCTCCTGAGTCCTGGTGATGCTAGCTTCCAACAATATTTTGGGTTTAGGGCACCACCAACACCCAAGGCCCAATTTTTCTGAACCTGTTTTACAGGGGCATGTCATTACAATTTTTAAAATAATTTTTACAGCAGGGCCTGTTCCTGCACCCAAGTAGAGTAACTGTGAGGGGTTACAGTGTTCTGCCACCAACACCCAAGGCCCAATTTTTCTGCACCTGTTTTGGGGCATGTCATTACAATTTTTTTTAATTAATTACAACTGCAGGGCCTGTTCATGCTTCCAACAAGAGTAATTGTGAGGGGTTACAGTGTCCTGCCACCACCAACACACAAGGCCCAATATTTCTGCACCTGTTTGACTGGGGCATGTCATTACGACTTTTAAAATAAATTACAACTGCAAGGCCTGTTCCTGCACCCAAGAGTAACTGAGAGGGGTTAAAGTGTTCTGTCACCACCACCAACACCCACGGCCCATTTTTTCTGCACCTGTTTGCCTGGGGCATGTCATTACAATTTTTAACTGTTTCCAGATCCCCCGTCGACTGACGGCGATAGTCTGGTTCGATAACGCAAAACGCCATCACCTGACTGCGGGCGTGTGATCGAGTGCTGTGGGTGCACGCTCGCTGTGTAGTGGGGGAGCCAATCAGCAGTGGGGGTGGACTCAATGTCTGCCGGCCACCCACGATCACTCCCCCCGCACTGACAGAACGGCGATCTGTGTATGTAAACGCACGGATCTCCGTTCTGACAGGGGAAAGGAGTGTGATCTTCTGTTCCCTGTATATGGGAGCAGAGATCACTCTCCTCCCCCATTCAGTCCAGCCCCCACACAGTTAGAAACACAAAGTAGGGAACACAATTAACCCTTTGATTGCCCCCTAGTATTAACCCCTTCCCTGCCAGTGACATTTACACAGTAATCAGTGCATTTTCATAGCACTGATCGCTGTATAAATGTCAATGGTCCCAAAAAAGTGCCAAAAATGTCCGACATGTCTGCCACAATATCACAGTCCCACTAAAAATCGCAGATCGCCGCCATGACTAGTAAAAAATAAATAAATAAAAACGCCATAAATGAATTCTCTTTGTTCGTAAACAGGGCAACTTTTGCGCAAACCAATCAATATACGCCGATTGGGATTTTTTTAATCAAAAATATGAGGAAGAATATGTATCGGCAAAACTGATGAATAAATTAGTTTTTTTATATTTTTTTTGGATGTGTATTATAGCAAAAAGTAAGAAATATTGTGTTTTGTTGCAAAATTGTTGCATTTTTTGTTTATAGCAGTGATTAGAAATGATGCAGAGGTGATCAAATACCACCAAAAGAAAGTACTATTTGTGGGAAAAAAAGGACGTCAATTTCGTTTTGGTACAAGGTCGTACGAGCGCGCAATTCTCAGTTAAAGCGACGCAGTGCTGAATCGCAAAAAGTGCTCTGGTCCTAAAGCGGGAAATCCTCAGGGGCTGAAGTGGTTAAAATAATTTACAACTGCAGGGCCTATTCCTGCTTCCAACAAGATTAACTGCAAGGGGTTACCGTGTTCTGCCACCACCAACACCCAAGGCCCAATTTTTCTGCACCTGTTTGCCTGGGGCATGTCATTACAATTTTTTAAATAATTTACAACTGCAGGGCCTGTTCCTGCTTCCAACAAGAGTAACTGCGAGGGGTTACAGTGTTCTGCCACCACCAAAACCCAATTTTTCTGCACCTGTTTGCCTGGGGCATGTCATTACAATTTAAAAATAAATTACAATAACAAGTCCCATTCCTGCGCCCAACAAGAGTAACTGCGAGGGGTTACAGTGTTCTGCCACCACCAACACCCAAGGCCCAATTTTTCTGCACCTGTTTGACTGGGGCATGTCATTACAATTTTATAGAGTGCAGTTCCCGTAGTATATATAATACAATTCAGACTATATGGTGCAGTAAGTGTAGTATATATAACACAGTGTATTGAAGTGGTTAAGGGGAACCCTGCGCCAATTTTTTTGAAAAAAGGGCCTGGTTTGGATTTTTAGGGAGAACCCCCACACAAATTTTTCAGTGATTTTTGATCTATATTGCTGGGAGCCGGCAATACATTACAGCCACGAGTTTAAATTACTTTTTTTCTTTAAAAATGTAGTTTTGCTACGGCACTCTTCTAAACATCACACAGATGCGCCACTTTACAGGCAGACTAAGGGTTACCCCCCAGGCACTATATTTAACCACTTCAATACTATGCACTTAGAACACTTTACTACCAGACCAATTTTCAGTTTTCAGTGCTGTTGCGCTTTGAATGACAATTGCGCGGTCGTGCGACGCTGCACCCAAACAGATTTTTTATCATTTTGTTCCCACAAATAGAGCTTTCTTTTGGTGGTATTTGATCACCCCTGCGGTTTTTATTTTTTGCGCTACAAATAAAAAAAGACCAAAAATTTTGAAAAAAAAAAAAATTCTCTATTTTTGTCACAAAACTTTGTAAATGAGTAAATTTTCTCCATCACTGGTGGGCACTGATGAGGCTACACTGACGGGGAACTGATGTGGCAGTACTGATTGGCACTGATGAGGTGGCACTGATGATGAGGCACTTATATGCAGCGATGATGAGCACTGTTAGGCGGCACTGATAAGCAGCACTGATGGGCAGTGGTGTATTTAGGTTTTGTGCTGCCCTAGGCCTGACTAAACTCGTGCCCCCCACAGTTGTGGAATGCCGGCTGCCCGCACAACAACTCATTGTTTGGGGTCTGCCGAGTGGGCCCTTTGGGATGCCTGGACCCCCCCATATGTATGGGCTGCCCCCCTCTGATGGCGGCCCTGCCTGTATTATCATACCGGCAGAACTAAAAGTGCAAGCCGGTGGGGACTTTTTTCATGCTGCCCCCCTGCAAAGTGCTGCCCTAGGCCTGGGCCTTGTTGGCCTAGGCCAAGATACAGCCTTGCTTACGGGTACTGAGAGGTGGCACTGATATACAGCACTGATGAGCACTGATATGCAGCACTGATGGACACTGCTAAGTGGCACTGATGGGCACTAATAGACAGCACTGATTGGCACTCATAGGCGGCACTGGGCACTGATAGGTGGCACTGATAGGTGGGCACTGATAGGTGGCAATGGTGGGCACTGATATGTGGCACTGGTATGCATTGATAGGGGCACTGGTGGGCACTGATAGGGGCACTGGTGGGCATATACTTTGATAGGGGCTCATTCCCTGGTGGTCTAGGGTGGCATCTGAAGGTGGCACTGAGTGCCATCCACATTGGGCAGTATGTTACTTACCTGGTGGTCTAGGGGGGTCTCCCTGGTGGTCCAGATCGGCTCCCTGGTGGTCCCTGGTCGGCTCCCTGGTGATCCTGGGTGGGCACATCCCTGGTGGTCCCTGGGCATGCTCCCTGGTGGTCTAGGGTGGCGATCCGAGGGAGGGCTGTGCTGATAAATCATCAGCACAAACCCTCCCTGTCAGGGATGCAGCCGATCGGCTCTCCCCTCATCAGGTCTGCAGACCTGAGTACAGGAAAGCCGATAAATGGCTTTCCTGTATTACACTGTGACCAGCCATGATTGGTCACGGCTGGTCACATGGTAAAGTGCTTCGGATCTAAGCGCTTTACCGAGATCGGTATTGCGGTGGGTCAGACTGACCTCCCACACCACGGATCGCCGCGATGCGCGCCCCCCCCCCCGGGCGCGCGGCGGCTTGTTATCCTGAGGACGTCATACGTCCAGTCAGGATAACTGAGCCACTTCCCGGCCGTCATTTTGCATACGGCGGTCGGGAAGTGGTTAAAGGAATATTTCATTTTTATTTTTTCACTTGAAGCATTATTAACCAGTTTCGGACCACATCGCGTATATTTACTGCTGCAGAGTGGCAGCGCAGCACGAATTGCTGTTCATAAATGGTGATCCGCGCACGCGCAGATAGGGGGCGAGTGTCAGGCGGCATGACAGAGATCTACTGATCCTTTTCATCGGGATCAGTTAGATCTCTTATGCCCCTGGCAGCCCAGCCCCCACACAGAACACGCCTAGGGAACACAGTTAACCCCTTGATTGCCCCTGCAGGTTAACCCCTTTACTGCCAATGACATTTATACAGTAATCAGTGGCTATTTACATTTCTGATTGCTGTATAAATGTCAATGGTCCCAAAAAAAGTGTAAAAAATGTCTGACATGTCCGCCGCAATTTTGCAGTCCTGATAAAAATCACAGATCGCCGCCATTACTAGTAAAATAAAAAAAATTGTAAAAAACCCATAAATAAATTCTCATGGTTTGTAAAAGCAGCAACGTTTGCGCAAACCAAGCAATAAAGGCTGATTGCGATTTTTTTAACCACAAATATGTAGAAGTATATATATCGATCAAAACTGATGAATGCATTTTTTTTATCATTTTTTTTTGAACATTTATTATAGCAAAAAGTAAAAAATATTGTTTCTTTTTCAAAATTGTTGCGGTGATCAGAAGTGACACAGAGGTGATCAAATGCCACCAAAAGAAAGCTCTATTTGTGGGGAAAAAAAG
This sequence comes from Glandirana rugosa, assembly GCA_018402905.1. NCBI lineage: Eukaryota > Metazoa > Chordata > Amphibia > Anura > Ranidae > Glandirana > Glandirana rugosa. Next base: position 665,859 of record BLSH010306120.1, on the reverse strand, counting down.
TGATCTGGTCCTAAAGTGGGAAATCCTTCTGGGGCTGAAGTGGTTAAAATCACTGCTCCTGAAAAAACGATTGTTTTAAAAACTTTTTTTGCATTAATACATGTCCCCTAGGGCAGTACCTGGGTCCCCATACATTTTTTATGGCAATAACTTGCATATAAGCCTTTAAAATTAGCACTTTTGATTTTTCCTGTTCAAGTCCCATTGATTTAAATAGGGTTTGCGTATTCGCACAAATGTATTGCCTGTTCGCACTGTTCTCGTGCGAAACGAACCGGGGGTGTTCGGCTCATTCCTAGTCATAAGGTATAGCAGGGGCAGACTGAGGTGAGTAAAGAGGAGGAGGGACAGATTTGAGCCCCTTTTGTATGGCTTTTAGGTGCTCTTGCCAACGGGTTGATTGGTGGGAGGTTAAATGCCTTGCCAAGCATGTGGTACCCAAATGGCTGGTGTTTTTGCCACGTTTGATGTCCTTGAGACAAAGTTTGCAAATAGCAACAGCGCGATCGGCTGCACATGTACTAAAAAGACCCAGACAGCTGAGCTGTGGAAAGTGGAAAGCTGTGGAGATAAAAGCTCCACAATGTAATGGAATAGGGTGGCTGCTCTCTACTCTTTCATGATGGCTGCCTTGTTGGGGTTGTGTCACACCCTCACTTTCCTCCTCTGCTCTATCTGGCACCCAAGTCACGTCAGTGACCTCATCATCATCTCCTCCATCCTCATTACCACTGGAAACAACTTGGCAATACACTGCGGCTGGGGGAACATGAATGCCAATTTGTGTACCATTGTTCTCCCCTCTCTGTGGGCTCATGTTCCTGCCTTCCTCAAACTCAGAATCAATATCTGAATTGGGTAATGGCTGTGCATTGTCAAGGAGTAAGTGGCTGACACTTTGTTCAAATAACTCAGCTGACTCCTCCATGGCTGATCCTGGGGCTTTGGCAGGAATAGATGTGGACGAGGAGGCATGTTTAGCCACTCAGGCAGCTGCAGGGGACTGCACATTAGTCTCTGCTTGCATGATGGAGGATGAGGCCGGTTTAGTAAGCCAGTCCACCACCTCCTCTGCATGCTGTGGGTGGATAGCACGAGCAACATCACTGAACAGAGGAAATGATGCCCTGCCCCAGGACTGACCAAGTCCACCTTTGCCTGTGGACACAGTATGGTGCCATGGGAATGTCTGCATCTCCTTGTTGTCCTATCAGACATTATTGGGAATGAGGGGACGGTGCTTATGAACAAAATGTAATAAAGATGTGCAAATGTGTATGTGGATGCACTTTAATCAATGGAAAGTGGTGTTTGGTGCGCTTTAATTGGAGTAGTCACTACACAGACACACTCCACGGATACACTATAATATACAGCATCAAACGTGCAGCAAAGCACAGAAATATATTACGTTAAACGTGTAACAATGCAATGAATTATACGGCGTTAAACTTGCAGTAACGCACACAACTATATAGCGTTATACTTGCAGTAACGCACACAACAATATAGCGTTAAACTTGCAGTAATGCACTCAACGATATAGCGTTAAACTTGCAGTAACGCACAGAACTATATGGCATTAAACTTGCAGCAATGCATAGAACTATATAGTGTGAAATATACTGTGTTAAAAGGTCACTACAATCACACTGAACTGTCCCCACTCTAGATATAAACTAATGTAAAGATCAATGACTCGTCACTATACTACACTGACACTATCTGAACTGTACCTACATGCACACTAATGTAAAGATGAATAGTGGTCAATACACTACAATCACGCTATCTGAACTGCCCCTACTCTAGCTGTACACTAATGCAAGGATGAATGATGGTCGTCACTACACTCACACTATACCTAGATTGACACTAAACTAATATTCTACACTGACAATAGAATCAGAATAGCACACTAATTGTCTAGTAGCACTGAGCACATGCACACACACACATACAGGCACATGTACACACATACCCAGATACTTGTACATGCAGGCACAAATACATACAAACACACACATATACAGTTGTATGCAAAAGTTTAGGAACCCCTGACAATGTCCATGATTGTCATTTATAAATGAGGTTTGCATGGATTCCACTCAATATCAGCAGATTCTTGAGAATAATGTTGAGGAATCAGTCACAAAGTTGAAGTTACGCCGGGGCTGGATATTTCAACAAGACAACGACCCAAAACACTGCTCAAAATTTACTTGGGCATTTATGCAGAGGAACAAGTACAGTGTTCTGGAATGGCCATCCCAGTGCCCAGACCTGAATATCATTGAACATCTGTGGGGTAATTTGAAGCAGGCTGTCCATGCTCGGCAACCATCAAACCTAACTGAACTGGAGATGTTTTGCAAGAAGGAATGGTCCAAAATACATTCATCCAGAATCTCATTACAGGCTATAGGAAGCGTCTAGAGGCTGTTATTTCTGCTAAAGGAGGCTCTACTAAATATTGATGTGATTTTTCTGTTGGGGTGCCCAAATTTATTCACCTGTCTGATTTCATTTGATGCATATTGCACATTTTCTGTTAATCCAATAAACCTCATTTCACTACTGAAATATTACTGTGTCTTTCAATTATTTGATAGATCAAAATGAAATGGCTGATCTAAACACCCAAATCTTTATAAATGACAATCATGGAAATTGTCAGGGGTTCCTAAACTTTTGTATACAACTGTAGACACATGTACGCACACAGATACATGTACACGCACACACACATACAAACACATCCACATCCACATGTATATGCGCACACACACACACACACACACACACACACACACACACACACACACAAACAAACACATGTATACAGCCCTTTAAAAAGTTGCAGTACAGTACCTTCCCTCACACAACCAGACACTGCACTGTAGGGGGAGGCAGAGAGCACAGCACACACTCTGACCGAGCTCCCAGTGTCGATGTACAAGTCAGCTGGAGATCGTGAGCTTGTCTCATCTGACAGCTTTTCTCTACCAGAATGCAGTGGAACCCCTAAGGACCTCTGGCAGCACCCCGGTTGAGAAAGGCTGATCTAGAATATGCAGTTCAGTTTTGGACACTAGTTCACAAAAAGGATATTGGGGAACTGGAGAATGTGCAGAGAAGGGCAACCAAACTGTTTAGAAGCATGGCGGAGCTCAACTATGAGGAAAGAGTCTTACAAACCATGAGTCTTACAAACAGGAATTGAAAACACTAGTGGACCAAGCCCTACGCAATAAGGTCATCACCAAAGCTGAGTACCTCTTTTTGTATAGAGAATTGTATATACACCCCTATTTTCATCACCTACCTAAGGTGCATAAGGACCCTTGTTCCCCTCTGGGTAGACCTATTATTGCAGCTATTGGCATTTTAACCACAGGTCTGTCACAGTATGTTGACGGATTCTTGCAGCCTATAGTGCAGGCCTTACCTTCCTATGTCTGTGATTCCTCCCACCTCATGGAGATCCTTTCCAATTATACTTGGGAAGATATGTACACTTGGTTGTCCCCATGTGACCTCCTTATATACTTCCATTCCCCATGAGGTAGGTCTTACAGCTCTTGGCATGTTTTTGGTGAGGAAATCCCATCTACATCCCAAACAAATCCAGTTCCTCTCTGACAGTACTAAATTTTGCCTGGTGCATAATTACTTTAAACATCTTGATGCATTCTTTCTTCAGGTGCGTGGCACTGCCATGGGAGCCTCGTTTGGACTGGTGGGAGGAGACATCCATCTAAAGAAACAACCCCTTTGTGGCCCAGATAGTTTATTTTGGCAGGTACATTGATGATATCATCATCCTATGGGATGCACCCCCTTCATCCGTGGCCCCATTTGTGGATTTTTGCAACCACAACTCTATGGGTATTTCTTTTACCCATGTTGTAGACTCCACATCCTTGGTATTCTTGGACCTGGTATTTTCCCATTGTAGGATAGTGTCTAAGACACACTTCAAACTCACTGCTGGGAATTCTTATTTGCACTCAGATAGCTGTCACCACCCCAAATGGAAGCATAATATTCCTAAAGGACAATTTTTCCGGCTTAGGAGAAATTGTACTCAGGATTCAGATTATTTCCTGCAAGGAAGAATACTTGTTGGCAAGTTCTTAGACAAGGTTTATGACCCAGAATTTGTCGACAGTATTTTCCAAGCATGCGCAGCTCCGGTTCAAACCAAAAAACAGGGCCTTAATTCACAACATTCATCCATTGGCTCAGAGGCCAAATTTATCACGCAGTATCACTTTGCCCATAGAGACATGGAAAAAATAATAAAGCGCCACTGGGGTATTCTTACATTAGACCCTAAACTAGCTCAAGTTCTTGCGGATCACCCCCGTATTATTTACAGAAAAATCAAAAAACATAAAAAATATTACGGCTCCAAGCAGAATCCCTTCCTCTCGCACTGGTTCCTCCCATCCAATGGCAACCTTCTGTGGCATGATTGGAATGTACCAATGCAAAAACTAAAGTGCAAGATGTGTCCATTTGTGCATAATTGCCAAACCTCCTTCCCTCAAGCAGTTTTTCACCTGTTCTACTGAATTCGTGGTTTACTGCTTGACTTGCCCCTGTGGCCTCATATACGTGGGCTGTACTATTCACACTGTGCAGGCACGGTTTGGGAACCACAGGAGACTCATTGAGAAGGGATCTGTAGACCATAGTGTCCCTAGACACTTCTTGTTACACCACAGTCGGTCCTCCAGGGGTCTGCGAGTTTGGGTGATAGAGTCCATACCTCCCTCTCTGGCCGAGCGTTTCCAGAGATTATGTCGCAGGGAGACTTTTTGGATATTCACACATAACTCTTTATCGCCTGGAGGACTGAATGAGGAACTTGAGGTTAATATTCTCAATTAACACACTTTATACATTTGGTCTTTCAGCCGCCATTTATCCTTTCTACTTCTTATGTACAGCCAATATGATTGATATCCTTAAGTAATGCAGGAATGTCATACACTACACCCCTCATTCCACAGGAGTCCATTTCTTTCTGCAATTAGTGCTGATTTATAGGGCAGATATGTCGGTGTATGTAGATTAGAGCTTATAGTCCATTGCCTTTTTTACATATTTTTAAATACTTAACAATTTTTACTTTCCGGTTATTCCCTTTCTATATGTTCCAATTGTTCATGTTTGTATATCTATCATATGTATATATATATATATATAAAATACATATTTTAACTCTAGCCCTCTATCCTATACTTTTCACCAGTAAACATAGGGCTTTTCATTGTCCTTACTATCATTATTATTTTTTCCCCTTCCCTCTATGCTATGATCTTCCTGTTCTGTTTTTTGCAGCCATAAATAGCTCCCTGCTGGTGGGACTGGTCAGCCTGAAGGAGGCAGAGCCTCTGAAATGTCACGATCAGTCCTTCCAGCTTGTTTGCCCTTGTCTCTTGCTGTACTTGGTCATGTGACTCCCTGCCGGGTGACGCAGCCACTCCCCGGAAATTGCGGCCGGTCCAGCCACCACCAGCACGGTCCTGGAGGCAGTGTCTGCCACAGTATCCACTTGTCCAGGTGCACGTTCCATCTGGTGGCTTTACAGGCTTGCTGCAGCCCTTATTTCCACCTTCCACCCTGGATACATTTCAACATGATACCGCATGTCCACCAGCAGTCCTCTAGGCCAGTTCCATCGCTGATGATGTAAAGGTTTTCCTGACACACTGCTTGCAAGATTTTGGAATGTAAGTTGATGCAATAAAGGCTATTGTTATTTTTACTCAATTCTGACCTGGCGCCCTTTTCTTCCTTTTCATCCACTTGCTGCTGATGGTCACCCTGCCTTCCAAGGAGCTGCCGGCCACACTTTATCACACCTAGCAATATTCCCGCCTTTCACTTCACTGGACTATTATGGACTGACATGTTCAACTTTATGTTTTGCTTATTTTAATATTTGGCCTACATTTGCCTTTTAATCTTTTTACTGTCATTTACACATGGTTCTCAGTATGTGCCAGCACATCAGCCTTGAGCTGGTATTGTATGGTACATTATGAGGAAAGATTAGCCAAACTGAATTTATTCTCTCTTGAGAGGAGAAGATTAAGGGGGAATATTATAAATACATAAGTGGTCCTTATAGTGAACTTGGTATAGAGTTATTCACTTTAGGGTCATCACAGAGGCCACTCTTTACGTTTGGAGGAAATATGGAAAGACTTCTTCACAGTAAGAGCTGTGAAAATGTGGAATAGACTACCTCAAGAGCTGGTTCCGGCCGGGGCAGTAGATTGGATGATTATATTACCACACTATGGGACATCAATAAATGTATGCAAGTGTAGCTGCTAATGCACCACCTTTATCTCCCTACCAGGGACATAAATATGAAGCAATATGAATATTTGGTGCGGCACTACAGGAAACCTCCCTATATTTCCCTTTTAAAATGTGTTGGTGATACTACAAAAAACCTCCCTCTTTATCTAAAATATGTGCTATAAATATATACACTATATGGGTTGAGGTCAGGGGTCTGGGTTTGTGCACTGGTGCGCAGCCATGTTGGAACAGGAAGGGGCCATCCCCAAACTGTTCTCACATATTAGGGAGCATCAAATTGGGCAAAATGTCTTGGTATGCTGACGCCTTAAGATTTCCCTTCACAGGAATTAGGGGCCAACCACCCCCTCCACCAAATGATTTGGACCAGTGCACAAAGCAAGGTCCATAAAGACATGGATGAGCGAGTTTGGGGTGGAGGAACTTGACTGGCCTGCACAGAGTGCTGACCTCAACCCGATAGAACACCTTTGGGATGAATTAGAGTGGAGACTGCGAGCCAGGCCTTCTTGTCCAACATCAGTGCCTGACTTCACAAATGCGCTTCTGGAAGAATGTTGAAACATTCCCATAGACACACTGCTATACCTTGTGGACAACCTTCCCAGAAGAGTAGCTGCAAAGGGTGACCCAACTCAATATTGGACCCTACGGACAAAGACTGGGATGCCATTAAAGTTCATGTGCATGTAAAGGCAGGTGTTCCAATACTTTTGACAAAATAGTGTATCTATTGTTGCGCTCAAAAGTTTGCATACCCTTGGAGAATTGGTAATTAAAATGTACCATTTTTAAAGAAAATATGAGTGAGCAGGCAAAACAAATTTCTTTCATTTGTTATGGGGTTCACATTCAACTGTAGGTCATAACAGAATGGCAAAATCCTAAAACAAAACATGGCAACAAGTAAACAAATACAATGACCCCTGTTCAAAAGTCTACATAGTCTTAATTCTTAATGCTGTGTATTACCCTCTTTAGTATCAATGACAGCGTGCAGTCTTTTGCAATAATTGTCCCAAATTCTTGCAGGGGGTATGGTTGCCCATTCGTCTTGGCAAAATGCTTCCAGGTCATGCAAAGTCTTTGGCTGTCTTGCATGAACTGCACATTTAAGATCTCTCTAGAGTGGCTTGATAATATTAGTGTCAGGAGACTGTAATGGCCACTCCAGAACCTTCACCTTTTTCTGCTGTAACCACTGGAGGGTTAACTTGACCTTGTGCTTAGAGTTATTGTCATGCTGGAAAGTCCAAGAGGGTCCAAAGTGCAGATTTCATGAAGAATGTAAATTGTCTGTCAGTATTTTCTGATAACATGCTGCATTTATTTTGCCATCAATTTGCAGAATAAATTTGCCTGTAATGCTCACACAACCCCAAAACATCAGTGAGCCACCACTATGGTTCACAGTGGGGATAGTATTCTTGGCACTATAGAACTTGTTGACCCCTCTCCAAACATAGCTCGGATGATTGTGACAATAAAGCTCTATTTTGGTCTTATCACTCCAGATTACAGTGTGCCAGAAGCTGTGAGGCCTGTCAAGATGTTGTCAGCATATTTTAACCAGGTTTTTTTGTGGCATTGGCACAGTAAGGACTTCTTTCTGGCAACTTGACCATGCAGCTCATTTGTGTTCAAGTATCGTCATATTGTGCTCCTTGAAACAACCAAACCATCTGTCTATGGCTTTATTTTATCACCATCCTTAAATAAGAGACAGTTTTTTGGCACAATCATTCATATTTGCAATATCAATGCCAAAATTTCACAAATTCTGCCAGGGTATGAACATTTTTGAGCACAACTGTATATGTAAAAAAACTCAGTGCATTTCAAATACTTTTACTGTGTGCTATAAAACACCTCCCCGTTTTCAAAATATTATGCAATCAATATAAATCGTAGTGCAATCATTGATATTTAAAAAGTCCTCAAAAACCCAGGTCTCTGAGATTTCACCAGGTGGTAAATGAATCAATACTGCCATGTCAGGAAGCAGGACATAATGAAAAAGTTTTGTTCAGAACAGCAACATAAAGAAATCCATTAGATGAGAAAAGAGTGCTAAATGCAGGACGTTGAATATGCAGACATAAGGGAGTGGAGGAGAAAAGAGTGAGGGGAAGACCAGCAGGGAAGGAGCATAAACAGTGGTGGTAAAACAAGTGCATTTGACCAATATAGGGGGTTCCGGAGCTTTGGTAAAAGTGACTAGAGGGGGAACACCTGTGTCACAAACACTGAAGTGTGTGAAATCAGAACTATATTCCAAGAGCACTTTAAGAAGGACTGCACTTTTGAGCACTTTTTAAATATGAATGATTGCAACACTATTTATATTGATTGATTGTATGATGTTTTGGAAAATGTGTGTTTTATCACTCTCACGTGATATTTTAAGTTCTTATAGGGTTTTTATTCGATATGCGCAAAGAGAGATCACACAAATACTTAAAAGTATAACATTTATTAAACATAATTACAGATAATATTAGAAAATATAACAATACTTAACTAGAGATACTGTTTCCCCGCCATGGTTCCCATTTGCTGTTAGTTACACAACATAGCACAGGTGACCATAGAAGCGTGCCTCGTGGAGGCAGCACTGATGTGAGACCAAAAAACCTTATAGGATTTGGCTGTGGTAATATAGAACTTGAAAAGACCACCCCTAGCCAACTCCCTTTGTAACATGGCCCCTCAAGTCCTTGGTCTGTTAACAATAACATTCCAATGACCTGAGTCAGCTAAAAGCTACTAGAATAACCAAGATATTAGGTTATTTATTAGAGATATTTAGTAGAGATTTGTGAGGCCAACCTTAATAATTCATATGAAATATGCAATTTGCATATCACTGGGTGAGGTGTTTTATAGCACATAATGAAAGTATGTGAAATGCACTCGATTTTTAATACATAGATCACATATTTTAGATAAAGAGGGAGGTGTTTTGTAGTGTCACCCACACATTTTAAAAAGGAAATAGAGGGAAATGTCTTGTAGCACCACACCAAACATACATATTGTGCCTCAGTAGATTGTTTATAAAAGAAAAGGTATGGATTGTTTACTAAATGCACATACAGTAATATAATTGGACACTGATATTTATAAAGTTGATCCAAGGAATATCCAATTGCCTCTTGGGGATTAGGAAGGATTTTTTACCCCACTGGAGCAAATTGGTTTATGCTTTATAGGAGGTTTTTTCCCCTTCCTCTTGATCAATTGTAGGTATAGGATTGTGCATATGGAAGTTTTCAATTTGTGTGGTCTTTTTTTTCTGTGGGTTGAACTGGATGGACCGGTGTCTTTTTCAACCAGATTAAGGCTACTTTCACACTGAGCGGCAGCTGCGGTAAAACCCCGCTAGTTTTAGCGTAGTTTTACCAGCGATCGGGCTCCGCTATGCGGGCGGGAGCGCCGCGCTTTTAACCCCCAACAAGGGGTTAAAAGAGCAGGCGCTCATCGCTACTGAGGCGGTGTGCAGCCGCTTCGGAAGCGCTTGCCATTCATTTCAATGGCAGGGGCGGTAGAGGAGCGGTATATTACCGCTCCCCTCACCGCCCCAAAGATGCTGCTTGCAGGACTTTTTATAACGTCCTGCAAGCGCACTGCCCCAGTGTGAAAGCACTCAGGGCTTTCACATTGGGGGGATTTTTGAGGCGCTTTACAGACGCTATTTTTAGCTAAATAGCATCTGTAAAACACTTCAGTGTGAAAGTAGCCTTACTCTAATAGTAAAATCCCCTTCTACCTGCTGTCATTTATAAACAGGGTTGGTATAAAAGCTGTTAAAGGCCAACTGTTGGTAGTATTTTGAGACAGATTTGAAAAGGATTTCCACATTTTTGTCTACATTACTTCATTATGTTCCTCTTTTTATCAATTTTTATCTGCAATAACTATGGGGGTTTAATGTATTGCTTTGTTTTTATTTTCTAGAAAGACTTGGTCCCTTAGCATCTCTCTGGGAGGAGGAATCCTCCGAGGGAGAAGAGGCAGCAGATGACTAAGAGGTCAACCTCTACCCTTTATGTGTCTTTTAACCCTTGCACTGTGTGAGGTCATCACTAAGGGGTGTTGGTGGGTGGGGCTTTGGGTTTATTAGTCTGTGATTCAATAAAACATTGACAAAAAACACTGCTGTTTTTGATCTTCCTCCTCTGCAAGACCCATAAGTGCCTCTAAACCAGATTATTTAGTCAAGTGCTGGATTACAGTGATATGGAGATGGACACATTGCCCCTTATTCTTCTCTTCCTTTACTGAGATACTGATATTATGCTTCACCATTCTCCTACGGCCAGCAAGGGAAGAGCTAAAGCCAAGCAAACAATATAATGGTTACACTACTGATCCAAATAGGCACTGTGCAGTAGGAGGAGTGAATAGATCATTGTTTATTAAACTGACTGGGAAGGTTCTTCCTATTGGCACAGAGGGAGAGAGAGCACTTCAGTCTGAATATTTGCCTGCCAGCTGGAGATCATGCCAGTGGAGATTCAAGCCTCAGACTGGGAGTGAGGACAGCAAGGGGCAATGCAGCACTGTCCACATCACAGCACTGATGCCCCAAGGAGACTAGAGTATCCACTCACCCACTGCTTCCCACTGTTGATCGTCGGAGGCTTTCAGGGAGAGACTAAGGGGACCCCAATTCTACATAGAGATGTCACCGCAGCATCTCGGGGACTGGTGACAGGGCTATTCACCCATTGCTGATACTGCTACCAGAGACTGAGTCACTCAGACCAGGACACCAAGTGTACCCAATGTATACCACACCCATTATGCATTCTATGTTATACTTATTCCAAACCTAAAATGCACCTACAGTATAGCAACCCTAAAACGCATTATACTGAACCTTTGCTGCATGTCAACTACATCTACCTTGCACCTGTGCTGAGACTATACCATAGCTATACTGAATGCAGGTTAATTGGGGCTGTTAAGTGAACCAATGCTCTTAGGGGCCCCAATGTCAGCCGATGGAAAAACATCTCAAAGGACTGCCCCTCCCATAATAATTATTCTACAAGTCCTCATTTGTTTCCCTGCCCCCACTGTTGCTATATTTTTCTTTTGGGCAGTGCATACACAGTTGGTCTAGGACTAGCATTAAAAGGTCTCCGGCCAGCTCTGTGATCACCCGGGGGCAACACCAGATCGGATACCGGGCTCACCAATTGCACAGGAGATGCTGGAGAAGCACCAATGGGCAGCCAAAGGGGGGGGGGGTGTCCCCTCCCACTGCCTGTAATAGCCAAGAATGATTTTAGATGAAAAAGCATGGCCGGCTGTAAAAAAAACAAAAAAAAAAACACCTGGGTTATTGCATACAGCTGCAGCAATAACCTCGGTATAACAAATTGTACACAATCACATACATGTACGTGATTCTGCGGCAAGTGGTTAAAGTAGGCAATGCGCCCCACATTGTCATCTTCATGTCTGGCAGGCCTACAGTGAGAGGCAAACGTTCCTGTGCAGCTAATATGTGGTGAGCAGCCTCTGTGTCCATAGGCCAAAGTGGTGGTCATGGACGTTGTACATAATCTGCGGTTCAATATTTCTAAATGTAAAATAATGCATCTAGGGAAAAAGAATCATTGGGGGTACAGTGTTAGCCAGCACTACAGAAGAAAAAGATTTTGGGGGTGCTTATTTCAGATGATTGCAAAATGAGCAAACTGTGTGACCAGGCAGTGGGAAAAGCAAATAGAATTCTGGGATGTATCAGTAGAGGGATCACCAGCAGGAGGAAGGATGTTCTGATCCCTCTATATAGATCTTTAGTGAGACCTCACTTAGAATACTGTGTCCAGTTCTGGAGACCACACTTACAAAAAGATATTGATAAGATAGAACAAGTTCAGAGACGGGTAACAAAAATGGCGAAAGGTATGGAGGATAAACCATTTTGAGAGTGACTTCAGGAACTTAATATATACAGTCTGGAGGAAAGAAGGGAGAGGGGAGACATGATTGAAACCTTTAAATACATCAAGGGGGTGAATAAGGTTCAGGAGGGCAATCTTTTCAATATGAAACCAAAATCAAGAACACGGGGACATGACCTCAAACTAACTGGGGGGGGGGAGTTCAAAACTAATCTTAGAAAGTATTATTATACTGAAAGGGTGGTTGATGCTTGGAATAAACTACCAACAGAGGTTGTGAGACAGTCAACAGTAAATGGCTTCAAACATGCTTGGGATAAACATAAATCTATAGTCAGACAACAAGGTTAATGTAAAAAAAAAAAAAAAAAAAAAAAATTAAAAAAATTAATAAATAAATAAAAATGGGCAGACTCGATGGACTACTGAGTCTTTTTCTACCTTCACTTTTCTATAATCTGAAGGCAAGTTTGCCTTTTTTTTCAGAAGCTGGACATGCAATAATAGCCAGAGCACATGGAGGAGATGGTGACGTGGCTAACCAAACGTTCATCGTCCTCCTCCTCTGTCACCCAGGTTCAGACTAGCTTGCAGTCCACCAATGCTGCCAAAATGTCTTATTCTGCCTCCTCATTTACAGCTTCTCCTGCCCTTGGCCTGCCAACTGTTATGAAGGAGACTGCTGAATGATTTGAGTACAGTATGAGCTACTTACTGCAAAAGAATGCACACCAATTGATGGTGTAAGGGATCAGATCTGAACCTGCGACCTCTGTGGTGCCTGGCTGTGGCTCTTCTCCCTGAGATACGGGACAGCTCCCTCTTATCTCGTAGGACAATCTTGCCTTATCTCTAGTTTCCGGTGAGCCTTGAACTCTACTCTTCCCATGAACTTCCCGATTTAAGCCATGCCTCTGTACTTCCTGTTTGCCAGATTATTTTGCTATCTCCAGCCAATATCTTGCCCCTTTGTGTACCTGCAGATATCCGTATCGCCACTCATTCATTATTGACATTTGGCTCATGCCTCGACTATGCTTTCATTTGAGCCCAACCTGCAAACACTTGTTACTGACCTTTGGCTTATTTACTGACTCTTCTTCAGCTTGATATGTACCTGCTATATTTGCTATTGGACCCTGGCTTGCTCACCTCCTGGTGGGTCGATCCTAGGGATCATGACCTAGTACTATCTTGCAGCAAAACTCATCTCCACCATCAGGTGCTCTGGTGAATACCAGTTAGACCCTATGCCTTGGGTGAGCCTGTATCATCCACCAGGGTGCCCTACTTGTATATCTGTCCTGCTGGTGGATGGGAGCCTCTTTACTGCTTTAGCAACTGGACTCGGAGCCTGACATCAGGCCATGACAGAATAATTTGGCCCAAACACGGAGGCCGCTATAGCAAATGCTGGCAGGCAGCAAATTGCAGAGCTGCAAGAGCTCAATGTTGCCTACCAAGACAAATTTTCCAGACTGGAAAGGGTGGTGAAAGTGCAACAGCAAGAAATCCATACTCTGCAGAAACAATTGCCGGACTTGCGTTCCCAAGATAATGCTAACACACATATACCTCTACCACTCAAATTCAATGTAAACTGCCTCCATTACAAAGGTTTCCTTAGCTAGTGTTGCATATACTTTATTTCAAAATGCAACTGCTGCATTTACTCCTGAGGAAAAGGTACTATTTGCGATCAACCTTCTGAATGAGGAAACCCTAGCTATGACTGCTATGAATCAGGTCTTTGATGATCTTAGCAGCTGCACTACCGACAAAACAGTTGCATAGTTTGCGGCAGGGTAGATGGTCTGTTGCTGAGAATGCAGATGAAATCCGACGTTGGATCTCAGATACCACCTGGAACCCAGCAGTGCAAAAGCATCAGTTCTGCCAAGGGCTCTCTGAACAGGTAAAAATGAGCCCGCCAGAGCGGAGACTCTTAACCCCTTCCTTACCGGGCACTTAAACCCCCCTCCTGCCGAGACCAATTTTTGGCTTTCAGCGCTGTCGCATTTTGAATGATAATTGCGCGGTCGTGCGACGTTGTACCCAAATAAAATTTGCGTCCTTTTTTTCCCACAAATAGAGCTTTCTTTTGGTGGTATTTGATCCCCTCTGCGTCATTTCTGATCGCCGCTATAAACAAAAAATGAGTGACAATTTTGCAAAAAAGAACAATATTTTTTACTTTTTGCTAAAGTACAAATCCATTAAAAAAATTATTCATCAGTTTTGGCCGATATATATTCTTCTACATATTTTTGGTAAAAAAAAAAAATCGCAATCGGCGTATATTGATTGGTTTGCGCAAATGTTATCGCGTCTACAAACTGGGAATTGATTTATGGCGTTTTTATTATTATTTTTTTTTTTTACTAGTAATGGCGGCGATCTGCGATTTTTATCGGGACTGCGATATTGGGGCGGAAATGTCGGACATTTTTTACACATTTTTGGGACCAATGACATTTATACAGTGATCAGAAATTTAAATGTCCACTGATTACTGTGTAAATGTCATTAGCATTGAAGGGGTTAACCTGCAGGGGGTAGTGAAGGGGTTAAATATGTTCCCTGGGTGTGTTCTAACTGTGGGGGGGCAGGGCTGGTCGGGACATAACAGATCTAACTGATCCCAGTGACAGGGATCAGTAGATCTGCTATGTCCCCTGTCACAGAACGGGGAACCGCCGTGTTTACAACGGCGGTTCCCCGTTCTGAGGCTCCTAAAGGTGATCGGCGGGTCTCGGGCGGACATCGAGTCCGCCCGACCCACGGGCACGCTCGCGCAGCGTGCGGCGCGCGCCGCCGCTGCCACCAGGGGGCGCGCAGGAGCATGCGCAGTGGAGGACGTCCATGGACGTCCTCCGGGCATTTCAGATCCGCGCTGGAGCCATACTTTGGCTATAGCGCGGATCTGAAGTGGTTAATGATCTTGAGGCTTTCATTTAATTATGCATCTAAATTGATCAGATGCTTACAGAAAGGAGGGAGGAGAGAATGGGAATGTTTGGAGGCAATAGTGGAACCAAAACATGTGGATTAATTTTCAATTTTGTTGTGCATTACTTGGATTTTAGTGAATCCATATGCTTTGCATGCATCATTCGATTTTAAATGGGTATTCTGATTGTATGCCTTATTCCTCCACTTCATGCTTGCACAGACTTGCCCCTCCCATTCCCCCAGTTGGTCTCTTGGTTTGCTGATCAGTTCATCTTCTCACCAAGCATCTCCAAGCATAATCATTAGGGGCAGTGCACACATTAGGAGTGGAATTAGTGGTAGGTCAGCAGGCTTGAGAAAGAGGCGTTACCACCTCAAAATGCGTAGCCACACCCCTTCCATTATTGTGGAATATTCCCACGCTGTCAAACTGGCTCTGGTGTTGTAGCTCTATCCGCCACAGGCGGCTTCTCTCTGCATCGCACTGGATTGCTGCAGTTCAGCCTGGGTCCCCAAGTTGACTTCCCTTGGTTTTAAGATATGCCTTCTTTAATCTTACTAAATGTGAGTGTGTTTTTAATACAACCTTCAATCTGCTGAGGAGCTGCTTTGAGGCCAAGAAACCCATCAATACATGGACTTATGAACTGTGTTTAGCCCTTACCACTTTTGAGCCTGCTGGAGTGGTTTACACCATGACCTCATTTTGTTTTACTGACCTATTGCCTTGAATGGCTGATTTTGACAGGCAATGGCACTTGTCAACTGAACATTTCAGTGCTGTTGCAATTTGAATGAGAATTGCGTGGTCGTGCGACATTGTACCCAAACAAAATTTTTATCATTTTGTTACCACTAATAGCACTTTCTTTTGGTGGTATTTGATCATCCCTGCGGTTTTTATTTTTTGTGCTACAAATAAAAAAAAAGACCGAAAATTTAGAAAAAAAATAAGTTTTTCTTTGTTTCTGTCACAAAACTTTGTAAAAGTACATTTGCTCCTTCACTGACGGGCAATGATGAGGCAGTACAGATTGGTACTGATAAGGTACATACATGCAGCACTGATAGGCGGCACTGATGGGCACTCATAGACGGCACTGCTGGGCACTGATAGGTGGCACAGGTGGGTACTTATAAGTGGCACTGGTGCATATAGCACTGTAAGGCCCCTTTCACACTGGGGCGTTATTACAGCGGTAAAGCGCTAAAATTACCGCTGCAATAACGCTCTAAATACTATTTTCATGCATCTCTATGGATGCTTTCAGACTGAGGCGTTTGCGCTAGCGCAGTGCTGAAGAAAATCATGCAAGCATGATTTTTCAGGAATGTGGGGAGCGGTGTGTATTCACCACTCCTCCACCACTCCTGCCATTAAATTGAATGGGCAGCGCTCCCTTAGCGGCTGTACACCGCTCCGGGAGCGCCGACACTTTTAACCCCTGTTTAACCCGTTGTGGGGGGGGGGGTTAAAAGTGCCGTGCTGCCGCCCGAATAGCGGCGCCATAGCGCTGCTATTACAGCGGTATATCGCTGCTCAATTAGCGGCGGTTTACCGCTGAAGCTCGGGCGGTCCCAGTGGGAAAGGGGCCTTAGTGATGGCACTGGCAGGCATCATATGGGCACAGTGCCACCCCTACAGTGCACTGTAAGCCCTTACCTGGGGGTCTAGTGTGGGCTCCCTGGTGGTCCCTGGGCAGCCTCCAGATCTTCTCCCTGGTGGTCCATGGGCAGCCTCCAGATCTTCTCCCTGGTGGTCCATGGGCAGCCTCCTTATGCCCTGGGGGGGCTCCCTGGTGGTCCTGGTTGGCTCCCTGGTGGTCCAGTGTGGCGATCCTGAGGGGGGCTGCACTGGTAAATGTTCAGCGCAGCCCCCCCCCCCTTCAGGAGAGCAGCTGACCGTCTCTCCACGGCTAAGGTCTGCAGACCTGATCAGAGGAAAAGCCGATAAACGGCTCTTCCTGTTTACACTGTGATCAGCCATGATTGGTCACGGCTGATCACACGGTAAAAGGCGTTTTACCACATTGGATAATGCGGTGGGTCCGACAATAGATGCCCAGTCAGGATAACGAAGCCACCGCGCGGCCGTCATTTGTCAATCGGCCCGGTAGTGAAGTGGTTCAATTTGCTGCAGCATGCGAACAGCCATTTTTAGCTGTATTTTAGACTTTAGGTGGGAGGCTAGAGAGCTGTTTTTAGCACCTGTGTAAATGAAGCTTTAGCGAGTGCAAAATTATCTGACTGCAAGTGCTGCCACTTTAAAGCCAAGTAGATGTCTGTGCATTTTGTGCTTTGCATAATCCTGACCCCTTCAGTCTGTACAGCACATATTCCTGATGTTTGAACTGTGCTTTATCCACTCATGAGCCCTGCCCCTCTATGTTTTTGGTTTGTAAAGACACCTGCGTGAGTTTGGGGAAATATTTTTGCGAGATAGATATCAACAAGTGAAAGTGACAGAGAAAAAAAATATTTTACCCAAACATGAAAAGATTACACATCCTACCATTCTTAAAAAAATAGATGATCAAAATTGCAACATTATTGCCAGGACAATTTCTTTGAAAGAAAGATACATTTCATCTCAGCATGAAAATGATTTCTTTGGGGAAGTTACAATTGTATGAGAATGAATGGCTTAAAATTGCATTGGGCTGCATTGCTCCAACTTTTACTCACAAAAACACTCTCACAGCTCTCATTTTCGTATTTACTATAGAGCCCTGTAATTACTCCATGGATGGTTGTGCTCAGCTGTTCTCTGCACCTAGGAGTAAAGAGACGGGGAATTTATCTCTTCTCAGACTTAACATATTTCAGTGTAGAAATACCTTTTTCACACATTTTAAAAGCAGATTATCTTTAAACAATATCCCACAAATTTTAGTACAATTTAGGGGATTATATCATGTGCTAAACATTAGGGCGCTATTTCTCTTGCCTGGGAGTTATAGTGAATACCATTTTGCCGCTATTTAGTTCCATTTGCCGTTTTTGCCGCTAAATAGCGCTCATATGTGCGCCTGAGCGCTATAGTAAATAAACCCCACAGAGTAATTGTTTTCTCTCTGTACTTATGGTGAGTCTGCATCCTTCTTCCTAAAGTTATATATGTACAAAGCGTTCTAATATAGTAAGGGAGGAATGCACTTAAAATTTGCTGGAAGATGTTCAGATGTCATGATTTTTTTTTTTCTTACATCTTTACCATGGTGATCATTCTTACTGCTGTCATCTTTTCAGCTAGAAATGTTTGCACAAAACACATTATTTACTTTGCAGTGTGGGAAAGTAACAATCAGCATTTATGGCTCACCATCATGTACTGTAGAATGCTCTTGCTTATAGAACAGATAGATGTTGGCGCTATATAAATTCTGTATAATAATAAAGTATATTAATATAAAATATTAGTGATCAGCACAGTGAGTGGAGATGGATCTGTCATCCGCCAGCTTAGCGGAGCGATCCCTGTTGAGCAAGCGGAGTCCATTGATACGGACAATACGTGTGAAAGAGCCCTAAGACCAGGTTTTCAGCCATGCATTCAGGTCCCTAAGCTCCTGCTGCCTTTACTGTGTTGCACATGACAATATGTGACAGGCAATAGATGACAGGCAATATTTCAGCCACTAACATTAGAAGGTCCCATCCTTCAATTTGCAACCTAGTTCTTTAAAATCGATTCCTAACCACTTCCTTATCGGGCCATTGTAAAAGGACGCCGGCAGGAACATCTCCTCCCTCTGGACGGGCATCATATGACGTCCTCCTCGCTGATTTGGACCCCTAGAGTGGCGATAGGGGATGAGGTGTGTCCCTCAGACACAGCCCATCCCCAATCAGGGTAAAGAGCCAATGAAATTAGCTCTTTACCACGTGACCGGCTGTGTCCAATCACAGCCAGTCACAAATGTCAACAAACTGCTGTCGTGCCGTCTCCAGGTTTTCCTCCTCAGTGTGTGAGGAGACCTAGTAAAAAAAAAAAAAAAAACACTGTGCGGTGCTTTATCTGCTCCCCCAAATAAAGAGGACCTGTCACAGCCCAGACTACCTGTCAGTCCATCAGAGTACCTGTCACAGCCCCAGAGTGCCCGAGTACCTGTCACCATCTCATCAGAGTACCCGAGTACTCGTCGCCATCCCACCAGAGTACCTGAGTACCTGTCACCAGCCCATCAGACTACCCTCAGACACAGTCCATCCCTGATCAGGGTAAAGAGCCAATGAAATTGGCTCTTTACCATGTGACCGTCTGTGTCCAATTACAGCTGGAGTGCAGTGCTCGAGCTCCTCCCCCAAATAAAGAGTACCTGTCACAGCCCATCAGAGTACCTGTCATCAGCCCATCAGAGTACCCGAGTACCTGTCACCATCTCATCAGAGTACCCGAGTACCTGTCACAATCTCATCAGAGTACCCGTCACCATCCCATCAGTGTACCCGAATACCTGTCATCAGCCCATAAGAGTACCCAAGTACCTGTCACCATCTCATCAGAGTACCTGTCACCATCTCATCAGTGTGCCCAAATACCTCTCACCATCCCCCCCCCCCGAGCACCAGATTTCCCGAGTACCTGTCACCAGCCCATCAGAGTACCCGAGTACCTGTCACCAGTTGGGGGGTTTTCTTTTCAAAATGGGGTCATTATGTGGGTAATTCACTGTCCTGGTGCTCCAGGACCTTCAAAAGTGTGATAGGTTGTCAGGAAACTAAATGTGTAATTTATGCTCCTAGAACGCCCGACAGTGCTCTCTGCATGTTGGACCACTCTGTGGCCAGGCTGTGTAAAAGTCGCACACATGTGGTATCGCCATGCCCGGGACAAGTAGAATGTATTTTAGGGTGTAATTTTTGCTATGTACATGCTCTGTATTGGAAATATCTTATAAATTGACCACTTTGTGTAAAACAAATATGTTTTCATTTTCTTTCCATGATTTTCAAAGACTTTTGGAGAAAAATGAACTGTTCAAAAGACTCACAATGCCTCATAGAATATACGTTTGGGTGTATACTTTCCAAAATGTCATTTTGTGGGTAATTCCATTGTCCTTGTGTGCCAGGGCCTTCAAAAGTGTAATAGGTCATTAGGAAATTTTATGTGTAATTTATGCTCCTAGAATGCCTGACGGTGCTCACTGCATGTTGGGCCTCTCTATGTGGCCAGGCTATGAATAGGTCTCACACATGTGGTTTCGCCATACTCGGGAGGAGTAGCAGAATGCATTTTGGGGTGTAATTGGAAGTATGCATATGCTGTGTGTGAGAAATAACTTATGACAATTTTGTGTAAAAAAAAATAAAAATACAATTTCTTCATTTTCCCAAGAATTGTGGGAAAAAATTACTACTTCAAAAAACTCACCATGCCTCTTACTAAATACCTTGGACTATCTACTTTACAAAAAAGGGGTCATTTGGGAGGTATTTGTACTGTCCTGACATTTCAGGGCCTCAAGAAATTAGATAGGCTTTCAGTACATCAGGTGTGATCAATTTTCAGTGATTTGCACCATAGCTTGTAGACTAACTTTCACCAGACCAAATAACCACTTCAGCCCCGGAAGGATTTCCCATGTTAGGACCAGAGCACTTTTGGGATTCGGCACTGCATTGTTTTAACTGACAATTGTGCAGTCGTGCAACGTTGTACTTAATGGACTTTGCAACCTTTTTTTCGTACAAATAGAGCTTTCTTTTCGTGGTATTTGATACCCTCTGCATCATTTCTGATCACCGCTATAAACAAAGAGAGTGTCAATTTTGCAAAAAAAACAATATTCCTTACTTTTTGCTAAAATTCAAATCCAAAAAAATAGCAATCAGTGTTTATTGATTGGTTTGCGCAAAAGTTGCCGCGTTCACAAACCATGAGAATTCATTTCTGGCGTTTTTTACAATTTTTTTTTTTTACTGGTAATGGCGACGATCTGCAATTTTTATCAGGACTTAGATATTGGGGTGGAAATGCCGGACGTTTTTGACACTTTTTTGGGACCAGTGACATTTATACAGCGATTAGAAATTTAAATATCCACTGATTACTGTATAAATGTCATTGGCAGTGAAGGGGTTAACCTGGGGGGGGCACTCTAGCGGTTAACTGTGTTCCCTGGGCGTGTTCTAACTGTGAGGGGGCAGGGCTGTCAGGGGCATAACAGATATAACTGATCCCAGTGACAGCCTAACAGTGCGGGGAACCGCCGTGTTTAAATCGGCGGTTCCCCATTTTTCTGCTGTGGCAATCGCGGCTCGCTGGCAGACATAGGGTACACTCCTGCAGAGTGCAGCGGGCAGGAGAGCGCGCCGCTGGTGGAGCGCTCCCGTCCATTAGCCGCGCATGCTGCCGTTTAAAGACGCCGATTTGCAGGACGCTGCCACTCTGCAGCAGTAAATGTACACGAGCCAGTTGGGAACCGGATAATATACACTTATTTGGGTTATTTTTACCAAAAATATGTAGCAGTATACATTTTGGCCCACATTTATGAACAAAAATGACTTATTTGCAAAATGTTATCATAGAAACTAAAAAAAAAACGTTTTTTTTCAAAATTTCCGCTCTTTTTTCACTTATGTCGCAAAAAATAAAAAACCCAGTGGTGATTAAATACCACCAAAAGAAAGTTCTTTTTGTGTGAAGAAAATTATACAAATTTTGTTTGGGTACAGTGTTGCATGACTGAGTAATTGTCATTCAAAGTGTGAGCACTGAAAGCTGAAAATTGGCCCGGGCAGGAAGGGTGTATAAGTGCCCTGTATTGAAGTGGTTAAAGGATCCTATGTCCTCCATATATTCTGTCATTGGTCCCAACATGAACCAAGATAGCCAAGTCATATCTAGCCTGTCCCAGTAATTTGCCTACCTGACCTGTCGTAATTTTTTTTTTATCATTCTTTCTGCTTATAGCATTCCCAATAACCAACAACAGTCTAGGTCTTCCTGCATTCCCCCCACCACCCCTACTAGATGGGCTGCTTTCCCAGCTGTTATGGGTAAGCAGTGCCATCTAGGCCTACCACCTCTGAGTTTGCAGCCTGTACATCTTCAACCCAACAAAATTTGTTAGGGTGCTCCAACACAGGGCTGTCCCTTTTCTGTAAATACCTACCACTCCCCCTAAATACAGTAATCATGCTTCTACCTGATCATTCTGACTTGCCCCTCCACATCAATCCCATAACCAACTGCTGAGTGAGCAGAAGCCTCTTTTTAAGTTTTCAGTTCTCCTTAGTGGTGCAATGCCCTCCTCCAGAGCTCTAATAGGAGCTTCCAGAAGGGAAACCTGCTCACATCCATCACAGCGCTATTATTCCTTAAGCTAGTGCTCCATTATATGCATGTGTTGGAGGGCAAAATGGTTTTTCCATAATGCAAGAAATAGGAAATCTAATCATATCTAGTCTTCACACTACTGGAAGGAACCTGGAATGCCATTCAACAAGTTTTATGGAGATGACCAGTGCATATCAACCTGCATCTTGGAGTCCTGCCCTCGGGCAGGGGAGTAACAGCAGAGATGTAGGCTACATGGTATAATAAAGTTTGGGGCCTGAATGACTGTACATAAAAACGTCAATAGTCAACTGCTAAAGTGATTGATTGCCTGACTTACAGATCTTCAAAGGAACACCTGGCCTGGGAAGATGGGGGAATCAGATGACATATACATGGACATATACTGCCTCTAGTGGTTGCTACCGCATACAACACAGCATGCGTCCTAGGGGATGGATTGAAGAAAGGAAATCGGCCACCATTGGTTATAATCCTATGTAGGCTGGCATGTGGGTGGGTGTCTGAGCACAGTTTAAAATTGTAAGCCACTTCCTGCTCTCTCTCTTCCATTGGAGCCCAGCCAGAACAGCATCTTGAGGACAGCCTAAGTATCACATTATGTTATTTATGTTATAGGCTCTATGATATCTTCTATAATGTGTTGATGTTAACATTTCTATTTTCCTTATAATAAATATAATCTTTGCTTTATTAAAGCAGAGTGATTGATTATTTATATATATATATAAGCTAACCTTGTTATTATACCATTATCATTACTGTTATCAGAGTTTTAGTAATTTAACAAATGAGAGTAATAGGCAATTAATATATAGTTACAAATAAACTTGGGGAACCCATAACCACCCATTTTTTATTTCACATGGTATCCTCAGGAAGGTGAAAGGTGGGCACAGTCTATGGAAGGGAGGATGGGCTGTAAATCAATCATGTTCTTGAGAAGAATAAGATGATCGGCCACCAACTATCCAATTTGAGACAATAGTAACAAGGCTGGCTACCTGCTGTGCTGGGGTCGTAGAAGGAACCTTGGGCAATGGTTTGAAGAAAGGAAAGTGAAGTGCGGATAAAATAAATATTCGCCCATTCTTGCACCAACAGAATTGATAATAATAAAGAATGATAATGGGAAACTTAAGACTCAAACCTATTATAAATCAGTAGACAGGAACAGCTATCTTCCTTTAGATAGCCGTCACCATAGATCTTGGCTTTCCAATACACCCAAAGGACAGTTAGTTAGGCTAAGGAGGAATTGTTCCGATAAAACAGAGTATAATAAACAGGAGAATATGATTAGAGAAAGGTTTGTCCAAAAGGGATACAGAAAAGAATTTATTCAGCAACAAATAAGGGAGGATGAGGAAATGGAAAGAGAAACACTCATGGGGGACAAAGTGAGAAATAGTACAGTAGATCGAAATGTCCCAATATTGATGGATTACCCCGTGCAATATAAACATATTGAAAGGATCTTTAAAAGACACCGGGAAGTACTAAGAGCAGAGCGACATCTAAGACAAATCCTCCCAGACAGACCCAGATTCACCTATCGGAGAGCTCCTACTTTACCTGATAGAATTGCAAAAAATGTTGTAGATCCACCACCTAAAAGAATGTTCACCTTTTTTGAAGGAAAAGGCTTCTATCCATGTAAAAAATGTTACACATGTAGGCATTCCAAAGAAGTAAAGAAGAAAAGAAGAAGAATTTAGATCTATAGTCACAGGTGGTAATTATCAAATCAAAGACTACATTAGATGTAAAACAGAAGGAGTGGTGAACCTTCTTGGATGCCCTTGCAGAATCCAGTATGTGGGGAGGACTAAACGACCCCCTATGGAAACTCCTTAGAGAACTGCAAAACATCAAGAAGGGCTTCAGCAAACATTTTGCTCAATTCCACAACAGAGATCCCTCATCTCTGACTGTTGGTGCGATAGAAAAATCCAAACCCCACTGGCGGGGCGATAATAAGATAATAAAATTGAGTCAATCTGAATCCCGGGGGATTTTTGAGTTACAAACTTTAGCACCTTTGGGACAGAACGCTGATTTTGAGTTAAACAGTTTTATTTCTAATTATTAATCTGACGCTCCTTTCCGCACCTTTATCTCTCTCTTTTAACATATTTTAATTTTAATGTTTTAGGTTAAAATTTTCTTTTTTGGTATGAGATTTTTTATATTGGAATATCTGTTATTAGAGCGTTGGTTGTTGGAAATGATCAGTCAGTACGCTATTACAATCATCTTGTAGAAGATATACTGTGCTTGCAGTCCCTCTATTTTACCACTGGAGGCTGCTGGTAGATTTATAATGGGTTGGTATTCTTGTTGTAATTCATCTCTTGGACCTGTAGATGGCGCGCTCAGTTGTATTCTGCTCACTCACCACTAGAGGTCTCTCTGCTATCATTCTACTATGAGGTTACGTTATGTTTTACTATGTTTATAAATGTTTTTACAGATATATGTCAGTTTCTTTATGGCACCAAAATATGTAGTTTTTTAACGAAGTGCTGGTCGTTGTTTTTATCAGAGTAAACTTTTTACACTTCCTACGATTTTAGAATACCAAGAAGTTGTACGGTTAGTTACCATGAAAACCGTTAGTATATATACCTTGGCTAGGCTCATCTGACTCCAACCCTGTGAAGAAGCCACGTGATCAGTGACGCAACGTGTCGGAGGGAGCCAGGTGACGTCACTTCCAGACGCAGCCGAGGCCGGAAGTTCTATTTGCTTGCACTGGATGTCGTTTTACCCTATTTTATATGTAAGTTACTACGTTTTCAATACCTGGTACAGATGGTGATGGGGTCCTGTACCCCGATCTGTGATTGGCGATGTCCATGTGACACAACGATCACAGGTCACACCTCTACACGCCCCCGAGGGGTACAGTGGGAGGATGTACGGTGCGTTCTCCTAAATAGACAAAGCTCCCGCCCACCTGTATATGTATAATGGCTGGGCGGGGGGTGGTAAATGAACGTCTCCTGACACTTAGGGGTCTATTCAGAAATAATTTGCACAGTAATTTGCCCGGGTAAAGTGCATGTACATTCCTTCTCTGTGTATCGGGTTAAAAAAATGAATGTTATTCGGCTATTTGCTGAGCTTCTCATATGTTTTCCATTGATTTAAAATGGAAAATACCACATTTGGCCACTAGATGGCCCTCTAATCCCCATACTTAGCGCCATCTAATGACCAAATGTATAATTGTCCTTTCTATATCAATGGTTGGTATCATATTGTTGGCTTCATTATCTCCCGTTCTTCCATGTCTTCTGTACTCATAAGTGTCTGATCTCAGTTATCTGTATGAAATCACGCCTGATGGAGGAAACTAAGGCCTCTATTTTATAGAATATTAGTTAATGATTGTGACAAACATTTGCCCAACCGTGATAAATTATGCCCATTTTATAATGAACACAGTGATTTCCTATGACCCTCATCTCCATCTAGTGTTTATAATGCAGTATTGTTTCCTGAAATACCTTCATCAGTAAAACAAGTGCAACACTGCATTATGGCCACCAGATGGAGCCAATGATCATAGGAAATCATCATAAGAAATAAAATATGGCCAAAATTCATCACAGTTGGGTGAATGGGCGCCATATTTCTTCAAGGAGGTTTTAACCACTTGCCGACCGTCAATCGGCAATTGACGGCGGCAAAGTGGCTCTGTAACGCGGATCGCCGTCATCTGACGGCGGCCGAGTGATCGCGCCTAGTGAGCGCCCGCACGCTCACTGTGTCCGGGGAGGGCCGGGGAGCGGGTGCGGCTGCTTCGATTGCCGCCGGCTACCCGCGATGGCCCCCCCGGAGCGAAGGAGCGGAGGTCCGTGTAAGTAAACACGGACCTCCGCTCTATGAAGGGGGAAGGGCTGTGATCACAGCCTTCCTGTACATGAAGGCTGTGACCACTTCCCTTCCCCTGTTAGGGCAGTCCCCCCACAGTTGGAACACGCCCAGGGAACATAGTTAACCCTTAGAGTGCCCTCTGCAGGTTAACCCCTTCACTGCCAATGACATTTACACAGTAATCAGTGCATTTTTATAGCACTGATCGCTGTATAAATGCCAATGGTCCCAAAAAAGTGTCAAAATGGTCCGACATGTCCACTGAAATATCGCAGTACCGCAAAAAATCGCAGATCGCCGATATTATTAGTAAAAAATAAAAAAAAAATAAAAACCCCAAAAATGAATTCTCATCACCCGTAAGCGCGTCCACTTTTGCGCAAACCAATCAATAAACGCCAATTGCGATTTTTTTTATTGCAAATATGAGGAAGAATATAAATCGGCCAAAAACGGTGAAAAAAAATGTTTTTTTATATTTTTTTTTTGGATTTGTATTTTAGCAAAAAGTAAGAAATTTGGGTTTTTTTGCAAAATTGTCGCTCTTCTTTTGTTTATAGCGGCGATCAGAAATGACGCAGAGGGGATCAAATACCACCAAAAGAAAGCTCTATTTGTGGGAAAAAAAGGACGCAAATTT
Organism: Glandirana rugosa; assembly: GCA_018402905.1. Lineage (NCBI taxonomy): Eukaryota > Metazoa > Chordata > Amphibia > Anura > Ranidae > Glandirana > Glandirana rugosa. The sequence continues at coordinate 638,816 of BLSH010306120.1, read as the reverse complement.
CGTTTGGGTACAACGTTGCACGACCGCGCAATTGTCAGGTAAAGCGACGCAGCACCGAATCGCAAAAAGGGCTCCGGTCCTAAAGCTGGAAATCCTTCCGGTCCTTAAGTGGTTAAAAAACAGACCTGTAAGTGTTTGTGAAATCTTCCCCCACAAAATGCACTCAGCCAATGAGAGGTAAGGACTCCATTTTTATTGTAAAAGGCCCAGAGGACCGCTTTTTAACTGGTCGGATTAACGCGTTTCGTCCTGGAAGACGACTTGAGAAAACAGACCTCTTGCAAGAGTTTACATCACAAAATGCACTCAGCCAATGAGAGGTAAGGACTCCTGTTATCAATGGCCAACACGGTTCAACACTTCATCCATGTCTTTGGTGATCTCTGATCTCCTTATGAACTGTTTCTTCCATGATGAAGATCAGCCATGGAGTATATCTGAGGTGTATATCAGGGTGTGCTTCTTCCCCACATGTCCAGCAACATTCATATACAAGACATTTTCCGCACTCCCTTATACACCTCGAGGGTTGTGTGGGACCCCCAATGTACAGGAAGACAGGACTTCAGTGAGGAACAATTCCCTCACTCAGAAGAGTAAAGTTACTTTTCACCCGTGTGCAATTTCTGATGTCTGTAAAGAGAGGACTTATCTGAAAAACATTTCCCGCACTCAGGACAGGAAAACGGCTTTTCACCCGTGTGCGATCTCTGATGTGTGTAAAGATGAGACTTCTGTGAAAAACATTTCCCGCACTCAGGACAGGAAAACGGCTTTTCACCCGTGTGCAGTCTCTGATGTTTGTAAAGAGAGGACTTACCTGAAAAACATTTCCTGCACTCAGGACAGGGAAACGGCTTTTCCCCCGTGTGCGATCTCTGATGTGTGTAAAGATTGGACTTATCTGAGAAACATTTCCCGCACTCAGGACAGGAAAATGGCTTTTCACCCGTGTGCAGTCTCTGATGTTTGTAAAGAGAGGACTTACCTGAAAAACATTTCCCGCACTCAGGACAGGAAAGCGGCTTTTCACCATTGTGCAATCTCTGATGTTGGTAAAGATGGGGCTTCTGTGAAAAACATTTCCCGCACTCAGGACAGGAAAACGGCTTTTCACCCTTGTGCAATCTCTGATGTTTGAAAAGAGAGGACTTCAGTGAAAAACATTTCTCGCACTCAGGACAGGAAAACGACTTTTCATTAGTGTGCAATCTCTGATGTCTGTAAAGAGAGGACTTATATGAAAAACATTTCCCGCACTCAGTACAGGAAAACTTCTTTTTTATTTTTTATTTTTAACCACATCAGCTGATTTCCTGGGCCTCTTACAATTCAGCTTTTATTCTCATGCTGTGTCCAGGCTTTAATCACATCATAGTGGTCTTTCTGCTTTTATTTAAAAAAAGAATAATTCATATAATTCCACATCACCATCTCCCATCCCCTCAGGTCTTCCATATCTCTTCCTTTTACAGGTCTTGTTCCAGTCTTGGTCTCATTATTTCCAAATATTTATTTATAAACCTTTATTACTCTGGTTCTGACCTTGTTCTGGACATTTTCCTTCTCTATACCTTCTGGACTCC
>BLSH010306120.1:572399-616912 GCA_018402905.1 Glandirana rugosa | reverse complement strand
CGCAAGAAGCGTGTGGAAAAACCAAGGCGCAAAATAACTGCCCGTGAACTGAGAAAAGTCAAGCGTACAGCTGCCCAGATGCCACTTGCCACCAGTTTTGCCATATTTCAGAGCTGCAACATCACTGGAGTGCCCAAAAGCACAAGGTGTGCAATACTCAGAGACATGGCCAAGGTAAGAAAGGCTGAAAAACGACCACCACTGAACAAGACACACATGCTGAAACGTCAAGACTGGGCAAAGAAATATCTCAAGACTGATTTTTCTAAGGTTTTATGGACTGATAAAATGAGTGTGAGTCTTGATGGGCCAGATGGATGGGCCCGTGGCTGGATCGGTAAAGGGCAGAGAGCTCCAGTCCGACTCAGACGCCAGCAAGGTGGAGTACTGGTTTGGGCTGCTATCATCAAAGATGAGCTTGTGGGGCCTTTTCGGGTTGAGGATGGAGTCAAGCTCAACTCCCAGTCCTACTGCCAGTTTCTGGAAGACACGTTCTTCAAGCAGTGGTACAGGAAGAAGTCTGCATCCTTCAAGAAAAACATGATTTTCATGCAGGACAATGCTCCATCACACGCGTCCAAGTACTCCACAGCGTGGCTGGCAAGAAAGTGTCTAAAATAAGAAAAACTAATGACTTGGCCTCCTTGTTCACCTGATCTGAACCCCATAGAGAACCTGTGGTCAATCATGAAATGTGAGATTTACAAGGAGGGAAAACAGTACACCTCTCTGAACAGTGTCTGGGAGGCTGTGGTTGCTGCTGCACGCAATGTTGATGGTGAACAGATCAAAACACTGACAGAATCCATGGATGGCAGGCTTTTGAGTGTCCTTGCAAAGAAAGGTGGCTATATTGGTCACCGATTTGTTTTTGTTTTGTTTTTGAATGTCAGAAATGTATATTTGTGAATTTTGAGATGTTATATTAGTTTCACTGCTGAAAATAAATAATTGAAATGGGTATATAGTTGTTTTTTGTTAAGTTGCCTAATAATTATGCACAGTAATAGTCACCTGCACACACAGATATCCTCCTAAAATAGCTACAACTAAAAACAAACTAAAAACTACTTCCAAAAATATTCAGCTTTGATATTAATGAGTTTTTGGAATCATTGAGAACATGGTTGTTGTTCAATAATAAAATTATTCCTCAAAAATACAACTTGCCTAATAATTCTGCACTCCCTGTATATACGGAACTTGAATTTAAAATACTATTTGAGTCACCCCGCGTATCCAACTTGTCAGAATATATCCGCAGTTAATCAAATTGACAGTGGATTACGCACCAAGTCAGTTTTCAATCCACAAATGACGCAAAATCACCATGTGGAAGTTTTTAAATCCCTGGTATTAAATGATCTAAAATTGATTTCCCCAAAGAAAAAAAGTTAATCCCGATTATATAATTCATGGCATCAAACAGTTGGAAAAAGAACGATATAATCATCTGCTCGGCGGATAAAGGAGGAGGGGTGGTGATCTTAAATAAAGAATTTTACCATGACCAATCAATAGGGATGTTGAGTGATAAGACGACTTACAAAAGATTAGCTACTGACCCAACCTAGCTGTTAAGGAACCAACTTGGAGAACTGGTAGAATTTGGGTATAGAACTCGTGCACTAAATCAGTGGTTCTCAACTCCGGTCCTCAGGACCCACCAACAGGCCAGATTTTAAGTATTACCTTGGGGAGATACAAACTAGAATACTGCAATCACTGAGCAGCAAATGATATCACCTGTGATGTATTTCAGTTATCCTGCAAACTTGGCCTGTTAGTGAGTCCCGAGGACAGAAGTTGAGAACCACTGCACTAAATAAAAAAGAGAAACGATACCTGGTTCCTAGTGCAAGTAGGATACCAGTTATCTATACATTGCCTAAAACACATAAGGGCAGCCAATGCCCCCCCCCCCAGCACGACCAATAGTTAATGGTATTGGCTCTGTGAGTGCCCGGATGGGAGAGTATTTAGATACATTTCTCCAATTAAGTGTTCAAAAAACAAGAGCATATTTAAAGGACACTAAAGATTTATTAAGTCTTTGGACAAATTGAATCTAGATGGGGGAGATTCTATTTTTCTGGTAACAGCAGATTTATCGTCCCTTTATACCAGGGTTTCGTGGAACCCTAGGGTTCCTCCAGAGGTTGCTAGGGGTTCCTTGAGCAATGGTCAATTTCTATCTCTCAGATAAATTCCCACTGATAGAATTGTTGTTTTTAGCTATCTGTAAGGGGGTAATGCTTCCCAATGTCCAGAAGTGTAAGAAGCATTCTTCCCATTGCACATCACAATGTATCATGAGTTGTAGATTTAAAATTTTTAGCAGGGGTTCCCTGAGACCAGAGAATTATTTCAAGGGTTCCTCGGTGTTGAAAAGGTTGAGAAAGGCTGCTTTATATCATCATCTAACATGATGATGCTATGTTAGCTCTAAACTGGGCCTTGAGTAAGAGGGATGATATCTCCCATGGACAAAAATTCAGGGTCTATCTATCGCACAATTATTTTTGGTACCAGGGGGTGTTTTATATGCAGCAGGTTGGCGTTGTGATGGGCACGAAATTTGCACCCAGTATCGCCAACTTGTTTATGGCAGAGTGGGAGGATAGGTTCATTTTTAATACTCCCAGGCCTCAACTGTTGTTCTATCAGAGATTTATAGATGATCTGATCATCATTTGGAGGGGCTCCAGATTATCTGTTGAAAACTTTATTGGCTATTTAAATAATAGGAACAACATCAAATTAGAGTATCAGATAAGGGACACACATAAAAACTTCCTGGATGTGGAGATTAAGAAATTTGGGCCAACTCTAGAAACAAAAGTGTATTTTAATCCTACAGATAGAAACCCTTACCTCTCAATAAATAGTGGACATCATCCATCCTGGATTAGAAATATTCCTAAGGGACAATTCATGAGAGTAAGACAAAACTGTAGTGAATATGATGATTTTGTCTCACAGGCTAACACTTCGAAAACGAAGTTTGAGGAAAAAGGTTATGATACTACTATACTTGATAAAACCATAAATGAGGTAGGAAATATCCCTAGGGAACAATGTTTAAGAGATAAGGAAAGCAATACTGGATCTGCTATACATCAGTTTGGGTTCATTTCTGACTTCCATTGCCAGTATAAAGAAGTGGAAAACATCTTTAGTAAATACTGGTATATTTTACGTCAAGATAAGGACTTGGGACCAATATTGCCTGAGCGCTCCAAGTTCATTTATAGGAAGGCACCTAATTTTGGGGACTGTATTGTGAAAAAAGTTCTGGACGCCCTGGGCCAACAAAAGTTTGAGATTGACAAAAAAGGTTTTTTTCCATGTGAAAAATGAAGAACGAAAAAGAGAAAGCAGTGTGTATAATGAATTTCCTGGACCAGAAGGTAGATCATTTATGATTAATGAATATATCACATGCAATACTCCCTATGTGGTATATTTATTTTGGTGTCCATGTGGATTTACTTATATTAGTCGTATTAAGAGACAACTAAAAGTGAGAATAGCGGAACATGTGGCAAATATAATTAAAGGCTTTAAAGCACACAGTTTATTGCTCTATTTTAGAGAAAAGCATAATAGAGACCCTTCGTTATTGCGATTTTGTGGGATAGATCGCGTGCACCCATCTTGGAGAGGATCCAATCGTGTACGCGATCTGTCACAACATGAAAATAAGTGGATTTATCTTATGAATAGTTTGGCACCTTACGGTTTAAACGTTGACTTGGATTTAAATGGTTTTATTAATTTTTAATTAAAGATGAGATTAACCAGTGATTTACACAATTTTGGTTTAAATAGTGATTTTATATTTGGGATATGGAATTTTATATAACATTTTTAGGAATGTATGCTAAATGATTGGAGGGGTAATCCCTACCCATTGCTATTTGGTATATAGCATAATTTTTAAGAACCTAGTGATGCAGGAGATTATATATACACATGTGTAATTAATGTTTTTTCATTTTTTTTTTTTTTTGCATTTTTCTGCATATTGGTTTATGTTAGAAATAGGCTTAAATATATGTATGATATATTATTGCATACTAATATTGAAGTAACTGATTAGCTGAATACGTTTGTGATTATGCAATAAAGCCTCGTACACGCGGGACGACGATCGTATACAACAGGTTGTACTAACGACCGTTGTATGCGATATTGATCGTTCGTATGCGTGATTAGAACAGTCGAACATACGACGGTCGTACAAGGGAGTTGTATGAGCAAACTAGAAAACTTGGTCGTACCAACAAGCGGTCATACCACCGTTGTATCGTGTGTACAGAGCAGTTGGTACAACAAGTTGTACTGTGCAAAACACGCATGCTCCGAAGTCAGGAATGGCCGGATGCTAATTACATGCACCTGAAAGTTCTTCTGTGCTCGTACGATCGTGTAGTGCAGTCAGTATGCAAGTTACATTATGCAACATACGATTTGCGACGATCGTACGAGGCTTTAGTCTGAGTTGAATTTGGTAGAGCGGATCTGGAGCATATCTGGGCCGTGGGGACACTGCAATTGAAAGGAAGCAGTAATTGTCCACAGGTTTTTGGGCGTGTATATAAATTATCCTTGTAGGAGAGTGCAGTGTATCACAGGTAGAAGTCCAATAGGATGAAACTAGTCTGGTACGGACTGCACGGCATGTAAATTCATACTTTAATCACTTTTTTACATCGGGAGGATCTGAGCTGGTGGTTGTGAAAGGGCAGGTGGAGAGACGAATCCCCACAGGATAACCATGGCTGAGATATGTGTAAAGACTGCTAATCATTACCGCCTATTCATCCCTGATGTCTAAGTGCAATAAAGCGTTTGATTTTAAACTATGTCACATGATGTCCGGCACTACTTTTCTCTTCCCTCTATGTGTTTGATGGTCAGGAGGCAAGCTGATTGATCATCCCCCTGTTGTCTTGGGTTAAGAGACAAATCACGCTTTTGCCAAACACGAGAGTGTAAGGCAACTCCAGCTGGCTAGTTAATATTGATGTGGGGGAGGTGTATGGCCTGTCGCGAGGTGTGGTGGAATTTAACTCATGCAGTGACAAAGATTCATGAATTTAAGCAACACTTAAATGGATTGTTTTTCATTTCTGTGATTCTTCAAGCCATCCTATTCTTTCATGAGGTGGACAGTATATTTTATGAACTACTATTAAGCGCTGCTAATTACTGAGTTTCATAATATATATATATACACACACACACACACAAGAAAAAACTGAAATCTTTTAGGTGGAGGGAAGTAAAAATAAAATATGGTTCCATAAGTGTGCACATCCTTACACTAATACTTTGTTGAAGCACCTTTTGATTGTATTACAGTACAGCACTCAATCTTTTTGGGTACAAGTCTATCAGCATAGCACATCTTGACTTAGCAATATTTGCAAAAGCACTTCAAATCTGTCAGATTGCTAGGGCATCTCCTGTGCAGTCCTCTTCAGATCACCCCACAGATTTTCAATCAGATTAAGGTCTGGGCTCTGGCTGGGCCATTCCAAAACTTTAATCTTCTCCTGGTGAAGCCATTGCTTTGTTGATTTGGATGTATGCTTTGGGTTATTGTCATGCTGAAAGATGAAGTTCATGTTCAGCTTTCTAGCAAAAGCCTAAAGGTTTTGTGTCAATATTGACTGGTAGTTGGAATGGTTTATAAATTCCCTCTACCACGACTAAGGCCCCTGTTCCAGTTGAAGAAAAACAGCCCCAAAACATGATTTTGCCACCACCATGCTTCTCTGGGTATGGTGTTCTTTAGGCAGGGCTGCTGTTAGAAATGACGGGGCCCCATACAACCTACCAAACAGGGCCCCCCCGTAATAAAATATCGCTAAAATGCCATGGTCGCAATGGTATGCTTTTTAAGTTGTGAATGGCAATTTTACATTGTGAGACCGCACTGCAACTGAGAGCCAAGAGTTTGGCTTCAAGTTGCAGAGCGGCCCCATTGAACTCAATGGAGAGTTTGACAGGTGGTGCTGAGTGTCAAACTCTGCAGCCTGTGTTAAAAATGCTGCAGCTGTGAAGTAAAGCATTGCTGCCATGGCATGTATACAGCCCTGTCAGGATTAGGATGGGCAGCTAGGGATAACAGTAAATCCGTGGCTCAGCTGCCCATGTGAAAGAACCTTTAGCCTACATTCACATTTGACATTTCCTGAGCCTGGGTTCACAATTGTGCGAAAGCTGACATTGCATGCGGTTCGGGTTGCCACCTTCCCCCCTTAAAAACAAACATGTATTAATTACACAAGTTCTGTAGCTGATTAGGGTGGTAACTAAACTTACGTGGCGCCTTAGCTGCATTAAATTAGCCTCAGAACCCGGGTAAGTCATTTGTAAGTGTGTTTGGGTTTAAAGGGATGAGGTGGCAACCAAAACTGCGGTGCCGATCAAATGCGATGTCTGTGCAATGCGAGCTCAGCCATACAGTTGTAGATTTGCAGGAACATAGTGCAGGGACTTTTTTTTTCCTGCACTGGAATCGAATCGCATGGGTGTTCTTACCTATGCGATCCGATTCCTGTGCGAGTTCACAGCTTGCACTGTGATCTCAGAGCTGATCTGCAGGTGTCATTAACTTTGTATTGACACCCGCAGCTGTTTGCAGACGGCTGTGTTAATTGCCTATGGGAGAGATGCTGGAATCGCACTGGTTCCCGCATCGCATATGTGTGAACCTAGGCTGAATGTGTGACAAAGTGCACAGGTAACACATTTTGCAGTGCATTTCAAAAATGCACTGCAAATGCACACAGTGCTTGTGGTGCCATTATTTGTTAATGGCAGCCCAAATGCAATTAGAAGACCTGCATTTTGTCACGTGGCAGACAGACTTGCAAAGGTCCTAAAAGGTCCTAGAACCTCTATGATGTGTTTGTCACACATACAGAAGCATGGGCTCCACTATGTGCGAAAAAAAAGCAGAAATGTGTATTCCCACCACACAAAGTGTGAATGGGACCCTAGGGGTGGCATATAGAAATAGCTGGGCAGAGATGTCTGAGGTGGGTTCTGTAGCTCCTACACTGCACTGGCTGCTAGTGTCTAACTACCAGCCATTCTAGGCTCCTGGCATATTCTCCCCCCCTCCCCCTCGCACTGCTCCATCCAAAATCCTGCATCCAGCACTGGAGTTCACAGTGAAATCAGAGTGCGATCTGGAGGGAGGGGAGCAGGGGTCAGGGAGGAGGTGGAGCAAGCTTCCTGATCGTTCATCATGCTGATTAGAGATAACATGGCCGACTACGGGTCAGGGGGAGACAGAGTGGGAGTTTCAGGACCCGGCAGAGGCACAGGCAGAGACTCTGCAGCTGTCTCCCTCAACTCTACATCAAAACACTTTGCAAGGCAGGATTAAGCCAGCCGCGCTGCAGATGATCCACAGGTGTTGTGTCACAAGGCAGTACAGCTGTCTCTCCTGCTCGGCAGCAGGTGCCTGGGCCCCCCTTCTGGAGTGATAGAGCTGGGGCCCGGTACTGGAGGGCTGGCTGTACTGCCTTATCAGCGGCCCTGTCTTTATGCGATGCGCAGTGTTGTTTTTGCGCCAAACATATCTTTTGGAATTATGGCCACAAAGTTCAACCTTGGTTTCATCAGACCACAGAACATTTTTTCACATGCTTTTGGGAGATTTCAAATGTGCTTTTTGCAAAATTTACCCTGGCTTGGTTGTTTCACTTCATAAGAAAAGGCTTCCATCTTGCCACGCGCTACCCCATAGCCCAGACATATGAATATGGGCGATTGTCACATGTACTACACACACAGCCAGTACTTGTCAGATATTCCTGCAGATCCTTTAAAGTTGCTGTAGGCCTCTTGGCAGCCTCCCTGGCGTACACACTTATACAACCACATTATTTTATTTTTTTATTTTTACTTCACACCCACCTAAAAGATTTCAGGTCACATTAAAAAGGTGGAAAAAGTTCTGAAATGATTTATCTTTGTCTCATTTTTTTACATCACAGAAACCTTACATTTTAACAGGTTGTGCATATGCATATTATATATATATATATATATATATATATATATATATATATATACACATACATATATACACACACACACACACACTGTATCTCCCAAAAGGGAGTACACCCATAACATGTTTGTAAATATTTTATTATATCTTTTCATGTGTGAATGGGGAGCAGGTGTGTTAAATTTGGTGTTAATGCTCTCACTCTCTCATACTGGTCACTGGATGTTCAACATGGCACCTCATGGCAAAGAACTCAGAGGATATGAAAAAAAAGAATTGTTGCTCTACAGAAAGATGACCTAGGCTATAAGAAGATTGCCTGAAGACCCTGAAACTGAGCTGCAGCAAGGTGGTCAAGACCATACAGTGGTTTAACAGGGCAGGTTCTACTCAGAACAGGCCTCGCCATGTTCGACCAAAGAAGGTGAGCGCACATGCTCAGCGTCATATGCAGAGGTTGTCTGAGAAATGAAATTACTTACACAAACCAGCGCCTACCCTGTTGTGTTTTGAATTAGGATATGCTAATGAACATACATGTATGTATGTGTGCCCTCTAGGGCCGCGCGCACACATACATGGGGCAGCTGCCCTCAGATAAAGATCTGCTATGGATATATGTAAAGTAGAGGTGGGCAGCTCCTCTGTTCACCAGTACAAATAAATAACCATATACAACAATCCATAAGTGAATGGATCAAATAAACAGTGCTCAAATCTGTATAGCTTAATATAAGTCCATAATTTAACCAAACTAAAAGTCCATATTGCTGACGAACTCGTGTTAATGAACTCAAAAAGATAATAGATATATGTACTCAGTGCTTCAAAATAAATTATGCAAAAAATGTCAATATAAGAACCAAAGCTCTTCCAAAGTGACAAAGTGCCTGGAAAGTGCTCCTTATAAGTACGTGACCAACAAACTCTTCCAAAGTGACAAAGTGCAAAAAGTGCTCCTTAAGGTGCTTAAAAGTTATTCCAGTGACGTGCAGTCTGTGCCGAACCCCCTCTGTGTCCCCACTCACCAGAAATTGTTGACCAGCTGCTTTTCAGTCAGCGGTCCGTGAAGACGCCCTATCACGTGGGCAAAACGCGTTGACATCACTTCCGGTCACCGCAGCCGTCACCAATACCACTTCCGGTTTGAGTGGAGAGGGACAGTGGAACGCACGCTGTGGAGGAAAAGCTTACTACAGGCTATTTTTTATCTACAATTCTGTAAGTAGCAATCCGCAAGCGCAATAAAGAGAGTTATTTACGTTCTACACATGAGGTTTCCCTTTTTATTCCTGAGCCATCCAGGCACCATCCCAACATTCCAATAGACGAAGCGTTTGATTTATCATCCGGTATCCGGGTTACCTGCTGCCTCTCCCCACTGACACACGCTTTTTTGACCGCTGACTGAAAAGCAGCTGGTCAACAATTTCTGGTGAGTGGGGACACAGAGGGGGTTCGGCACAGACTGCACGTCACTGGAATAACTTTTAAGCACCTTAAGGAGCACTTTTTGCACTGCGTCACTTTGGAAGAGTTTGTTGGTCACGTACTTATAAGGAGCACTTTCCAGGCACTTTGGAAGAGCTTAGGTTCTTATATTGACATTTTTTGCATAATTTATTTTGAAGCACTGAGTACATATATCTATTATCTTTTTGAGTTCATTTACACGAGTTCGTGAGCAATATGGACTTTTAGTTTGGTTAAATTATGGACTTATATTAAGCTATACAGATTTGAGCACTGTTTATTTGATCCATTCACTTATGGTTTGCTGTATATGGTTATTTATTTATTTGTACTGGTGAACAGAGGCGCTGCCCACCTCTACTTTACATATGTCTGAGAAATGGACGTATGAGTGCTTCCAGCATTATTGCAGAGGTTGAAAGGGTGGGGGGTCAGCCTGTCAGTGCTCAGAGCATATGCCACACACTGCATCAAATTGGTCTGTATGTCTGCCATCCCAGAAGGAAGCCTCTTCTAAAGATGATGCACAAGAAAGCCAGCAAACAGTTTGCTGAAGACAAGTAGACTAAGGACAAGGCTTACTGGAACCATGTCCTGTGGTCTGATGAGACCAAGATAAACTTATTTGGTTCAGATGGTGTCAAGTGTTTATGGTGGCAACCAGGTGAGGAGTACAAAGACAAATGTAATTCGCTTACAGTCAAGCATGGAGGTGGGAGTGTCAGTCTGGGGCTGTATGAGCACTGCCGGCACTGGAGAGCCACAGTTCATTGGGGGAGCCATGAATGCCAACACGTACTGTGACAAACTGAAGCAGGGAATGATCTCCTGCCTTCGGAGACTGGGCCGCGGGGCAGTATTCCAACATAACAACCCCAAACACACCTCCAAGACGACCACTGCCTTGCTAAAGAAGCTGAGGGTAAAGGTGATGCACTGGCCAAGCATGTCTCCAGACCTAAACCCTATTGAGCATCTGTGGGGCATCCTCAAACAGAAGATGAAGGAGCGCAAGGTCTCTAACATCCACCAGCTCTGTGATGCCGTGATGTGGAAGAGGACTCCAGTGGCAACCTGTGAAGCTGTGGTGAACTTCATGCCCAAAGGGGTTAAGGCAGTGCTGGAAAATAATGGTGGCCACACAAAATATTGACACTTTGGGCCCAATCTGGACATTTTCACTTAGGGGTGTACTCACTTTTGTTGCCAGCGGTTTAGACATTAATGGCTGTGTGGAGTTATTTTGAGGGGACAGCAAATTTACACTGTTATACAAGCTGTACACTCACTACTTTACATTGTAGCAAAGTATAATTTCTTCAGTGTTGTCACATGAAAAGAAAGAATAAAATATTTAAAAAAATGTGAGGGGTGTACTCACTTTTGTGAGACTGTGTGTATATTAAATGACAGACAACACAAAAATCTCATTTTAAGGTTTTCACCAAATCAGTGGCCAAATAGATTTCTTCCAACAAATCATCTTCTTTATGATGGGCCAGTGTCAAAAAAACATTTTGCATCTAGCAAGGTTTTTATGCTCTCTTATTTATTGTGCTAGTGAAAGAACACCAATTAGAATCACCTTTAGTGCAAATGTGATACACCAATTACATAAATACCCATATAACAAAAAGTACAAACAAAACACACCCATTGAATGGTAATACACATATGGACAAACGTTGCTTTAGTACTAAAATGCAGACAGGTAAAAGAAAAAGTTCAAATTATACTATTGTAGTTTGAGTCTTAGATGTTGGATCCAACTGTGTTTTGGTATTCTGCATATGGAAGTAATGCTGTGAAGTATCAACTGGTGAACTCAGTCATCTTCGATGAAAAGTGCTGATGCAGAAATTTCAAGATACGGTAGCATGTCCTTTTTAGTGTACTGAATCTGAGAGCCATTAACAGATGCAGGATATTGTTAAGCAACGGGTTTGGAATCTCAATGGTGATGGTTATTGAAGTAAAACAAAAAGCTATTAAAGTAAGAACTTTGATTTAGTTCTTCACAGTAAAAAATGGAGGTTGCATTTATTCTAAATCCAGCCCTTTCCAACAATTTAGTCCAAAGGCTAAAGTGTATGACATAACCTTTTTCTGGTCCACAGTGGAAGAACCAGCCCGGGTTTTGAAACCAGAAATACTCAAAACCTGTAAAAAAAAAATTAAAAAAAAGTTGTTTTTTATGCAACATTGAAACTGACTGTATTCCGTAATAAGAATTAACAATGGCTATTTACTCATCAAACTGACATTACAACAATGCAACATTTAATATGCAACCATAAGAAAGAATAGAATAGAGTAATTAATGTAGCCCAATTTTGTTCCTCAGATAATTAATTCAGTAAGCTAAAAGGTAATCACGTTGCTGTATGACCTGCCCTGTCAGACATCTCTTTGGAATTCAGAAGAGTGGGTGAAGGCTGTTTAATTGTACAAAAAGAGCAAGCTAGAAATTCAAAGAGTGGGTGTGGGCTGTTTCATTGCACAAAAAGAACAAGCTTTATTGTGTGACATTTAACACAAGCTATGTTGTATGCTTAATAAAGCAAACCTGTGCCCACCATAAACAAACACATTTACACTGGCATACTGTGGCCAACTCCTGGAGTGTGCTAGGAAACAAATCTTGCCCAGCACTCACGATAGACAGCCTAGCCCTGCCCCCTCCCACACCTCACTATTGGCTTGTTGCTATGATGAGCAGCCTTAATAACCAGCATTGATATGGAAGCTCCCAACCAAAAAAAATGATTGATATTTGAACAGCAGTACAACCTGGGATTCAGGGAAACAACTGTGCCTTTAAAACTTAGAAATGGTCAGGTGTTTTATTTAAGGGTAGCTGTACTTTTAGATACCCCTTCTAACACTTACCTGCCTCCACTCCTCAGATCTAAAAAACAAAAAGTCATACCTAGACTTCCGCTTTAAGCCCTAGGAACAGATGAAGTGGAAAGGCATGCAGACTAATTTCTCTAAGATTTCTACAATATCTTTGCAAAAGGGTGGTTAGTTTGTCCATGCCAATTGCTCTGACATAACCCACTACATCTCATAGGCAGATGAAGGGCTTCAGCTCTCAATTTAACCAAAAAGCCTCTAAATAGTCATCCAAATAACTTTTTGGTGTATACATTCAGGCCTAGGTGTACACAAATTACATGTAGGTCTTTTTTTCTGAACAGTCACAAGACGTCAATACTATTCAGTTTACCATAGTATAAAAAGGTTTAAAAACCCAACCTGTAGTACTCTGCAGTAGGGATGAGATGAGTAATTTCAGTTAAAAAAAAAAAAAAAAAAAAAGAAGGATAATGTTTTTGATAAAATTAACCTATAATAATTTTACCTGATGCCCAGGGTTTGGGACAAGAGATTTTTATTTTACTTAAATTAATGTGACTTTGATTCAATGTAAAGGGTAAATGTTAATGGTGGGTCCACTTTTAACCTCCCTGGCGTTATGATTATTTCAGATTTTTGGTGCTGAAAACGATACATTATTTTGCATGGAAATTTGGCATTTTATATTGTAGACCTGTAATTCTTAGGAATAACTCACTTAAATCTGTCCACACAAGAGTCTAGTAGACATCCCGAGTATGATGAAGTTTGAAACATGAAATCATAAATTATAATATAATAAACTACAAATAATTATCAAAAATAATAGTAATAAAATGTATTCAATAATGTAATCAAACCAAAAACACTGAAATTTGCTCAGTTGCAGAATTGTCGCTGTCGTCACTTTCAGTGTCTGATGATAAATTTCCCCAAAAATCAGTATCACTCAATTCTGCAAATGAACGATTCTTATCTATCGCGGTTTTCTAGCTGATCAAAAACCACTTTTTGGTTGCCATGAACATTCTCAAGTTTCCAGGCAGAAAGAATGACATATATAATATAAAAGTGCATGCAGGGCACTGGGCAAACCACTAGGGACAAAGGGGATGTGAACTGATTTGATACTGTAATGTAATCTGTAAGATTACAGTGCACTGTATGTATACTGTGTGTTTCACTTTTTGAATTTGCCGCCAGTCTCCGTCCCCATGTGCCGCGACGCTCGCAGGGAACGGAGCCCGGCACACAGAGGCATTGGGCAGAGGACACAGCCCACAGACACGGCGGGGGACATCGCTGGATCCAGGGGACAAGGTAAGTAACGCTGCCTTGGATCCAGCGATGCAATCCCAAGTATGGCTCGGGGTTACCGCTAATGGTACTGAAATTCCACTCCGATCCACACCGCCAGTTCGTTTAACCGCCAGGGAGGTTAAACAAATTTTGGCTTGCTTCAGTAAATTATTAGTTTGCAAACCATCTAATGGAGGGTGCACCCACAACACATAGAGCGGAGCACTATTTTTCTAAAAGAACAAAGCAGAAGCTCTTTACGTTCAGATTGTCTCTCTCTGATTAAATGCCTGCTGTACAGAGCAGATCAGAGGGGGTCATTCATCTTCAATTGTGTATACATGAGAAATGCGAAAAGCCACCTAGAGCTCCTAAATTAATAAAACGGTTAAGAATAAGAAGTTCCATTCTCCCCTCTCAGAAGGGGTGACCAGTCAATAAGGGGCGCTTGGGTGCCACAACCCCCCCCACCCGCTGACATCTGCACTGTAGGTGGACTGTCACATAAGATTGGTGTTACTGTGGATGGTTGACTCTGTATTTATGCGCATAAGGAGGATCACGTCTTTCTATCACACTGGCATCCCTTTACTGAATTGTTTCAGGACTGAAGATTTGTGTTGATATTGACTGGATCTGTTCTGCTTGATGTTGGAGGGAGTGACACCCATTCACCTATCTGTTGAGAGCTTACACATATGGGATGAGTTTTAGTTTACACGAAATCGGTGGAAACCTTATTCTATATTTTTGGTTTAGACACAAGCGCATTACATTTATAGATTTTTAAGAAAAAAAAAAAAAAAGTTTGCCCGACCCCCTACAGGAGGCACCGGTATTTTGACTTTTTTTTTTTTTCTCGGCTCTTTGCTGTCTACTGACAGCAAGTAGTGAGCCGATTGGTTAGTCATAAAAGACTATTTATGTACGCTGAACAGGCCCACACACAGTCTGATTGGCTGCCCTGAGCCAGTGGGCGGGGGCGGGACTGTGGCGGACGTGCTGGCTGCGTGATTACTCGCGCAGGCGCAGCACTCCGCCGGGTTTCAGTCCCAACTCTGCACTCCAGCACGCTCCCCGCTCGCAGGACTCTGCACACTGCCAGCCCGCCTAAGAGATGGGGTAAGTGTGGGTAATGTCCCAACTTCGGAGGGGTGTCAGTGCCGCAAGCTGCTATCTGGTGGTGACCCTGTACACCCCTATCTGGTGACCCTGTACACCCCTATCTGGTGATGCTGGGCTGTATACTCCTGACACAATGGGTGGAACCTATAAGGGGTGTGGCTTATGAGAAGTGGGAGGGGTCAAAAATGAAGGGAGGGGTCTGGTGCCCCCTATCCTAAAATTTCACCAGCCGCCACTGCCTCTCAGTCAGTGTGCACCTCACCTGTGTGCATCATATATTGCTCGCACAGTCTCCATACTTCGGACCAGATACTTATAAGGTCCTACAAAGTGAGGGCATCTACTTCCAATCCCTAGGACAAGTGTTCATCTTAGGAGACCTCAACGCTAGGACAGGAAGTGAAAAGGACTATACAACTTCCAGTGGCAACACGTACATACAATCAACAAGAATAGAAGAAAACTGACTAATATGTGTCGGGAGTCTAGGGCTCTACATCCTCAATGACCGCACCAAGGGAGACTCTCTGGGAAGATGCACACTATGCTCCCACGTACGGTGCAGTGTAGTGGACTATGCCATCATAGATATGAACCATGCACACATCAATGGCTTTACAGTCCCTACACACACACACACACACACACACACACACACCTGTCAGACCACAGCCTACTACTGCTATATATAAAATTTTCAAACAAACCATTTTCAAAACTCCAGACTTCTCTCTGCAACCTACCACACTTAAATGGCCCAAACCGTAGCAGACAGACATGGGGGGGGGGGGGGGCCTTTCAAAATACCACCTATGGAGGTAAACTGATGAGGCATGAACCAAAGGACTACCACAAAATACACACCACTGCAGAAACATCCCAACTGAGAAAAGTTAACTACAAGAAACCATCCAGCGAACAATCCAATAAATGGTTTGACATTAAATGCAAAGCATCAAGGATGACACTTGGGTGAAAGTCTCCAATGGATAGTCTCCAATAACAAGCACAGACCCTAAAAGTACTGATCTAAGGATAGCCCATGGCATCCTACAGATAAAATACAGATAAAAATAATTAATAACTTTCCGGAGAATCCAAGTCTAACCATTTCACACAATCTATGAAGCGTATAATAGATCCTATGTAGATATTTTAAATAAATCACCTTGTGCCTGCCCACCATAACCCCAGAAAGCTGGTTCCCCAACACTTTCACCCAAGTGTCATCCTGTAATATTGGTATATCTGCCTGCCACTGAGTTTTGATCTCATCTATACTTGAAGCAGATGAGGATATTAACAATCAGTAAGATCTAGAAATCAGCTTGGAATAATCATTCTCAAATAAGGGTTCCAGTTCCGAGGGCTGAAGTAGAAATCCCGCAAGCCGAATTGGGCTGCTACCGCATGACAATTGTATATAAGGGAAGAAATAAGTGCTAGGTATGCCCAGTCCAGAGTCCCAGAGGAGAATAGCGGATGAGCATAGAGTCAAAAGTGGGCCCAATGTTGTACTTCTGTAAGCTTTGTGAGCTCTGACAT
Organism: Glandirana rugosa; assembly: GCA_018402905.1. Lineage (NCBI taxonomy): Eukaryota > Metazoa > Chordata > Amphibia > Anura > Ranidae > Glandirana > Glandirana rugosa. The sequence continues at coordinate 600,576 of BLSH010306120.1, read as the reverse complement.
TCTGGTTAAACCACAAGGGGGCATTCGGAGATTGGGCAAGAGGAGCAATTCATCTTACAAATGTGAAACATTTTACATGAGTGCTTCAACATGGCCACACCAGTATAAGAATAGGGTCAGTTTCTGTAAAGCAAGTTGATCAAAGCTTCATACAAGTGCATGAGGGCAGCGTGGAATGCCACCGAAGCATTATCTATATCAGGGAAGAACCACCCATGGAGGTGGGTTAGCTGAGCAGCCAAATAGTAGCATTGTGAGTTGGGTAGTGCTAACCGCCTTCATGTACTGGCAATTGTAAGGTTTCTAGGGATATTCTAGGTGTGGTGAAACCCCAGAGAAAGGAGGTCAACAGGGTATTCATATCTGTAAAATCTTCTTGGGCAAGAAAATCGGGGCATGCCAGCTTAACTTTAAGAACCTCAACAAATGATATTCCAGAAGGGGAGCTAACTGCAACAAGGACATCAAAAGGACTAAATGATATGGCGTTAAAAGTCAAGGACTTCCAAAACCCCCTAGATCAAGGATATGCAATTAGCGGACCTCCAGCTGTTGCAAAACTACAATTCCCCTCATGCCTCTGCCTCTGGGTCTCATGCTTGTGGCTGTCAGAGTCTTGCTATGCCTCATGGGACTTGTAGTTTTGCAATATACAACACATGTGGAGGTCCGCTAATTGCATATCCCTGCTCTAGATGTACCAGTTACACTACAAGAAATAATGGGGATAAATCAACACATGCAAACTAAAAAAAAAAGTCAGTGGAATGGATGGAATCCTGCCAGAGATGATTAACCACTTGCTTACTGGGCACTTACACCCGGTTCCAAATTATTATGTCAATGAGATTTTTCTAATTTACCTAAATAATTGATGTAAACAGTCAGCATAATTCTCATGTTATCAACTATTAAGAGTATGATTCAAATTTTTTCGAACAAACCTTCTAATAACAGTATTTTTTTTTCAAAATAAACTTACGATGCACTGTTCCAAATTATTACGCACAGTAAGTTTCAAAACACTTTATAGGTTGTAAAGAACTAAAAATTGTCATTTGTTGTGTTTGCAGCATATTTACTGAAATCAAAAGCTATTTCAATCAAACTTTGAACAACATTTTAACTTTTTAAACATTTTAACAGGTCACGTTAAATTTTAACATAGGACCCCTTATTTGATAGCAGCTTCACAAGTCTTGCATCCATTTAACTTGTGAGTTTTTGGACAGTTTCAGCTTGAATTTGTTTGCAAGATGTCAGAATAGCCTCCCAGAGCTGCTGTTTGGATGTAAACTGCCTCCCACCCTCATATCTTTTGCTTGAGGATGCTCCAAAGGTTCTCAATAGGATTGAGGTCAGGGGAGGATGGAGGCCACGCAATGACTTTCTCTCCTTTTATCCCCATAGCAGCCATTGATGCAGAGGTATTCTTTGCAGCATGAGATGGTGCATTGTCATGCATGAAGATGATTTTATTACAGACAGCATAGTTCTTCCTTCTGTACCAGGGAAGGAAGTGGTCAGTCAGGAACTCCACATACTTTGCAGAGGTCAGCTTTACACCTTCGGGGACCCTAAAGGGGCCGACCAGCTCTTTTCCCATGATTCCAGAGCAAAACATGACTCCACCACCGCCTTGGTGACGTTGTTGGAACAGAGTGGCCGTCCACCAACCATCCACTACTCCATTCATCTGGACCATCCAGGGTTGCATGGCACTCATCAGTGAACAGGACTGTTTGAAAATTAATCTTCATGTATTTTTTTGCCCAATGCAGCCGTTTCTGCTTGTGAGCATTGGAGTGGTGGCCGAATGGAAGGTTTATGCACAGTTGCAAGACTCTAGAGAACTCTACACCTTGATGTCCTTGGGACTCCAGAGCACCAGCAGCTTCAAATATCTGTTTGCTGTTATGTAATGGTGTTTTAGTAGCTGCTCTCTTGATCCGATGCATTGATCTGGCAGAAATCTTCCTCAATGTGCCTTTATCTGCACAAACCAGTCTGTGCTCTGAATCAGGCACAAATCTCTTAATAGTGCGATGATCACGCTTACGTTTTTGTGAAATATCGAAGGTTTTCATACCTCATCCAAGGCATTGAACAATTTCACTCTTTTTGGCAGCAGAGAGATCCTTTTTCTTCCCCATATTGCTTGAAAATGGTGCTCTGCTTAATAATGTGGAACACCCTCCTTTAGTAGTTTTTCCTTTAATTGGGCTCATCTGGCAATCTAATTATCATAGGGGTCCGAGATTGTTTTCAGTGATCAAAAGAGCCCTGAGACGCAATACCATCAATGAGTTAAACTGAAAAACAAAATATTTAATCTTTATGATACTGAAATAGAATTTGCATAATACTTTGGAACAGGGTATAAACTCCCCTCCTGCCAGGCCAATTTTCAGTTTTCAGCGCTGTCGCTCTATGAATGACAATTGCGCGTTCGTGCAACGTTGTACCCAAACAAAAAATTTATGTCCCCCCCCCAAATAGAGCTTTCCTTTGGTGGTATTTGATCCCCTCTGTGTTTTTTTTTTTTTGCGCTATAAACAAAAAAAGAGCGACAATTCTGAAAAAAGAACAATATTTTTTACTTTTTGCTAGAATACATATCCAAAAAAAAAAATGCATTCATTAGTTTTGGCCGATATATATTCTTTTTTTGTAATTCTTTTATTTTGTAGCAGACAAAAAATGAACCACATTATTACAAAAATAGAAATATATGACAGGTACACAGATCAGGCAGTTAACACATCTTTGCCTAAAGGTGGAACAGCATGGGTACGGAAATACATAAGTTCGGCTTGTCTTCAACAGAGAGCTATTGTTCTACTCCCAGATCACAACCAGGCAGCAGCACAGTCGATATGCTTATGCGTATTCCTCCTGTTGGCTAATGATTCAGTTTCAGAAAACCACTTTGGTGTGGTATCACCAGATATATTGGCTGGCTTGAAACGCTATCTTGGAATATATAACAAATAAATGAAAAAGACTTGAAAAAACTAGACTAGAAGGAAAAGACATACCAGATGGGGGAAGGGAATAGGGGGATTTCCAATCATCCCACCCCCTAGGGGCCCAGGGCAGAGACCACCCCATTCGGGACGGGCAGAGTCCACTGTCTAGGTGGGGGGCATTGCAGAAATGTAGGTGTCTGAACACAAAATAGTTCCAAGGTCTCCAGGTTTCCCTGTAGGCCTCCTCCGTGTTGTGCAGCATAGCAGTGAGTTCCTCCATGTCTCAGAGCGTTCACCCTGGCGAACCACAGGGCCTTTGTAGGGGGGTCCGCACCCTTCCAGCGAAGCGGAATACATGCCTTTGCTGCATTCAGGAGCTGCATTTTCAATGGTGTTTTGTATTTATTGATCGGTCTCTCTGTTAAGTGAAGCAGGCACGCAGCGGGATTGGCGTACAGGTCTACAGCCGTGAGTTGTTTGATGATATCTGTAACATCGCGCCAGAACTGCTGAAGTTTGGGGCATTCCCAAAACATGTGGATCATGGCCCCCCCTATCCACCCCACACCGCCAGAAGGATTCTGAGACCTGGGGGAAGATACTGTGAAGAAGTGAGGGTACTCTGTACCACCGGGTAAGAATCTTATAGCTAGTGTCCTGTATCCTAGTGGCCAGTGAAGATTTCTGAGCAAAGTGGAGGATCATACGTCTTTGGGTCGGCAAAGTGAAGGGTCAGGTCAGTCTCCCACCTGGTAAGGAACAGGGGCACGTAATCTTCCCCTGGTTGGATCAGGATGGCATAGATCATGGGTAAGGAGTGCCGTATTGGTTCGCCTTTGTGGCAGACTGACTCAAAGCACGTAAGGGGATACAAGATGCCTAGAGCTCGTGCAGAGCACCGGAGAAATAAGCGTAACTGTATTCCACTCATGAAGTCCAGAGGGGAGTCTGTTAGGTGAAGCACATCTGGGAGGATGGCAGCCGAGGACGTTACGAAGTCCGTCAGGCATGAGTATCCCCCTTCTGCAACTCGTCGGAACTGTGCCCCCTGCAGGCCCAGAGCAAACTCCGGGTTACCCACAATAGGGACCATTGGGGATGGAAGAGGCAAGGCGGTGGTGGCACAGAATGTCTCCCGGGCTACTAGTAAAGTACTACCGAGCGTCGGATGGGTCCCCAGGTCCCTGGGGATAGGCAAGGAGAGCCACGGCCAGCTCAACGCCATACCCTGCGAATCTTCCATCTCCATTGCTACCCATTGCTTTTCCGCTCCATGGCAGTGCCAGTCTACTATCCTACTGAGGTGTGTCACCCGGTAGTACATCCTTATGTCAGGGAGGGCAAGCCCTCCTAAGTGCTTGGGAAGTGACAATCGGTGTAGGGCCTGGTGCGGTTTCTGGTGTGGCCAAACAAACTTCCGGAACACCTGGGAAAGCGTTTGGAAGAAATGAGGGGGCAGTCGGATCGGTATGGCATGTAGGATATAGAGTACGGCAGAACCGTCATTTTGAGAGCACTGCATCGCCCGAACCACGTCAGGGTCAAAGAATGCCAATGCAATAGATCCTTCCTCACTATGAGTAGTGGCTCATAGTCAAATTCATAGCGTTTGGATAGGTCCGAAGTGATGTTAATTCCCAAGTACTTAATTGTCGAGATGGCCCATTGAAAGGGGAAGGACATCCGAATACTCCGAGTCACTTCAGAGCTTACCGAGATGTTAAGTGCCGACGACTTGCTATAGTTTACTTGGAAATGGGGCAAAGAACCATAGGTCTTAAGGGCTCGCAGGAGAATCGGGAGGGAGGCGAGTGGGTCCAAGACAAAAAATATCAAGTTGTCCGAGAACACCGCCACCTTGTGGGCTCCTGACGGTTTACTGAAGCCCCGGATGTCAGGGTCAGCTGGAATTGTGCAGAAGAATGGTTCCAGGGTCAGAATGAAAATTAGGGGTGAGAGGAGGCAGCCCTGCCTCGCCCCATTTGTGATGTTGAAAAAATCTGACCATGTCTCATTGACTCTGACTGCCGCAGAGGGTCGTGAATACAAAGCAGATATCCAGTTCATCATCGATGTCCGGAGACCCAGGTGTTCCAGGGTCGCACGTATAAATGCCCAGTGAACCCTGTCAAATGCTTTGTCTGCATCTGTAGAGCAGAAGAAGCGGTCGTTGGGAAGTCTGCACTGCATGGATCAAGTTGACACGTACCGCATTGTCCCGCGATTCGCGTAGGGGAATAAACCCCACCTGATTCTTAGGAGTAAGGTTTGGAATATAGGGTAGAAGCCTGTTGGCCAACATCCGTGCAAAGAGTTTTAGGTCCGTATTTAACAGTGCGATTGGCCAATAACTGCCACACTGCGCCGGATCTTTGCCATCCTTGGCTATCAAGGATATGAATGCCCTGAGGGCATCTAATGGCATTTCCTTCCCTTCCACCAGGGAATTGAGTGCAGTTACCAGGTGTGTTAGGAGTTTACCCAAAAACGCCTAATAGGCGACCGCAAGGCCATCTGGCCCAGCGCCTTTTTAGGCTTAGTCTGAGCCAGGGCAACCCCCAGTTCTTCCTCCATGATAAGTGCCTCCAGTTCCTCTAGGGCCGCTGCAGTGAGTGTCGGCATTCCCGAAGCCTCGATGTACATACGGATCTGGGTGTTGAGCGTTGCGGATTCAGCCAACGATGGGGATGGGTTTAGGTTATACAGGTCTTGGAAGGAGTGAAATTCCTTCGCCATGGCATCTGACCTGGAGAGTTTCTGCTGAAATGATATGCGAAATGTAGGTCCGTGCGCGAGGACCCCGGAGCGCCCTCTCCAGGAGTGCTCCTGGTTTATTAGAGCAGTGTTTTTCAACTCCAGTCCTCAAGGCACACCAACAGGTCATGTTTTCAGGATTTCCATGAGTTTGCACAGGTGATTTGATCAGTTTCACTGCCTTAGTAATTACCACAGCTGTTTCATCTGAGGGAAATCCTGAAAACATGACCTGTTGGTGTGCCTTGAGGACTGGAGTTGAAAAACACTGTATTAGAGAACTCATACATGGTCTGCCTTGACCATGCCAGCTTGTTTTGTCCTGTGGAACATACAGAGTTGAGTTCCTCTCTGGTCTTAAGGAGGTCGGCGTGCACCGCTCGTGCAGCCTTTGCTTTATGTACTCCCTCTAGACGCCGCAGACATGCCATCAGGGTGTCCACCTGTGCAGACCTCTTTTTTCAGGTAGGTCCCAATCTTAATGAGCGTTCCCCTGATCACCGGGCTGGTGGGCCTCCCATGTCATGAGTGGGCTGCCCACGGAGCCTGTATTTAGCTCGAAAAAGTCGGTGAGGGCACTTGTCAACCTCTGTTGGGTTTCAGGGGATTGACAAAGGGACTAGTTTAGGCGCCAAGAGGGAGGGCTCTGATTCTGCGAGTCCAACTCAAGGCTGAGGTGTACAGGGGCATGATCCGACATAAGAATGTCACCTATGTGGGCCGACTTGACCTTCGCAAGTTCTCTATGGGGGATCAGGATTTAGTCTAGGTCGGGAATATGTTTGATGGACGGAGGAATAGAAGGAATAGTCCCGCTCATTCGGGTGTAGGATACGCCATGGGTCAATTAGCTGCAGAAGGTGGAGTTCCGCCTTCAGGCGCTTGAGCCAGGCAAAGGAGAGGCACGAAACACTCTGTGGGACATTAAGGGCCGGGTCCATTGCAAAATTTAGGTCTCCTCCGAAAATAAGGATTCCCTCCTGAAATTCCAAGAGGTCCGGTAATAGACCGCTCAAGAAGGGGAAACTCTGGTGTGGGTATGGGAGAGGGCGGACAAGAAATCCCAGGGGTAGGGCTCACCTGTCCAACTCGATAATGCAGTTTTCTTTGAGCCTGTCAGCACTCCGGCCTGTCCGACTCGTGGCGGCGCCATCTTGGGAGTCCCCTCTGGCACGGGTATCGGTGCCGGTGCTGAGTGTTGGTGGAGGAAATATCGAGTGACCTCCGCTGACCAAGACTCCCCGGGGTTCAGCGCCTGTTTCTGCTCTCCTGGCATCAGCAGCATCGGTCTGGGTAGTCTGTAAATGGCAATGGAGATCCCGGTCCATGCAGAGCTCTGAAAGACGTGTTCACACCACCATGTCCGGACCACGCCCCCGATATATATTCTTCTACATATTTTTGGTAAAAAAAAAAAAAAATTGCAATAGGCGTATATTGATTGGTTTGCACAAAAGTTGTAGCGTCTACAAACTATGGGAATTGATTTATGGCATTTTTATTTATTTTACTAGTAATGGTGGCGATATGCGATTTTTATCAGGACTGTGATATTGCGGCGGACATGTCGGACATTTACACAGCGATCAGAAATTTAAATATCCGCCGATTACTGTATAAATGTCACTGGCAGGGAAGGGTTACCACTAAGGTGGCAATCAAGGGATTAAATGTGTTCCCTCACTGTGTTCTAACTGTGTGGGGGGTTGGGCTGGCAGGGACATAACAGATCTCACTGATCCTGATCACAGAGATCAGTAGATCTGTTATGTCCCCCTTCACAGAACGGGAAACCGCCATGTTTACATGGGCGGTTCCCCATTTTGGCTCTCTGCTAGACGATATTGGCTGCGAGGGCGTGCGCAAAGGGGCGGACATCAATTGATGGCGACCCGGCAAAGGGGATCCGCACTGTATCCATCAATCGGCTATAGCGCAGATCTGAAGAGGTTAAACATAGCTCCCCAGATGTACAAGCAGCAATATGTAGGGTTCAATTGGTCCTGAGTGCTGGTTACTATCTAAAATATGGAATCAAGGCCTCATAACACTCATTCATAAGAGTGGAGACCAGTATCATCAAGCTAACTACAGAGGGATATGTGTCAGCAGTACAATGGGAAAACTATTCAACAGTATCCTGAACAAAAGTATCCTCAACTTCTGGACACAACAGAACGTACTCAGCAGAAGTCAGGCAGGGTTCATGTCAAACCAACGCACCATTGACCACATCTACACCCTTCACAGTCTTATCAGCCTGTTTTGAGGACTTTAAGAAGGTCTTTGACTCAGCGTGGCACCCAGGCCTGTTCCTCAAACTATCAGAGATTGGAATAGGAGGGAAAACATATGTCATCAAAATTGCATATACAGAGAGCAGCTAAAGCATAAAGGTAAATGGGAAAAAAATAGATAACTTAACGGGCCCAAGGAGTCAGACAAGGCTGCAGCCTAAGTCCAGCCCTCTTCAACATCTACATCACCTTGACTGCCTCTACATGACACCAAGGTAAAGTACCCGCTGTATGCAAATTACTTCCTACTACCTTCACCATCTTATTATATCTTCAGGTGAGATGGCCAATTATGGCCACATTCTAAGCACTACCTAGTGCACAAAAGAATAATCAATCCACCCGGCCACCCCATTGTTTCGGGCATCGGGAGCCATACGGAAATGACCAGTAAATATGTGGACCACATACTTAGGCCTCATGTGGCCGGCCTGACATCTTACCTGAAAGATACGCCTGACCTTTTGAAAGCTATCAAGGGACTGGTGGTTCCCCCTGGATCCATCTTGGTTGCAATAGATATTGAGGCCCTCTATTCGAGCATCCCACATGACAGGGGACTGGCTGTGGTTTCGGACTTGCTTAGGGAGCGCGATCAGGATAGCTGGCCCTGGTGTGACTTTGTTCTACAGTTGTTGGAACAGATTCTCACCTCGAATATCTTTGCCTTCAATTGGTCCACCTACCTCCAGGGGGTAGCGATGGGAATGTGTTGTGCCCCATCGTAAGCCAACCTGTACCTGGGGGGGTGGGAGCGATCCCTATTTTTGGATGAGGCCGCGTCGATATACCTCCGCCACATGTTATTGGAAGCAGGAATTTGCGAAACGTCGGCCTGTGACCCCACGCTTCATGTTCAAATTTGTATGTTCTATGTATCGTTCCAATGGCTTAAATGTCAATTTTACTATGTGATAAATAAAATTTGGATATTTTAATTGATGCTTCTTAGTATTGCTCACTATATGAAGGGTGTCCTACAAAATCCCTAAATCTTTAAGCTATAACTGCAGGCCCTAGCAGTTACCTTAACCACTTCACGACCGCCCGCCTCGTGACAGCGGCAAGATAGCTCGTTATCGCGAACCGCCGTCACCTGACGGCGGCCACGATAACTAGCATTGTGAGCGCACGCTCACTGTGTCTGGGGGCCAGGAAGTGGGTACGGCAGACTCGACCGCAGCCGGCTACCCGCAATGGCCTCCCGCAGTGTAAGTAAACACGGATCTCTGTTGTCAGAGGGGGAAGGGCTGTATATGGAAGCCGTAATCACTCCCCTCCCCCTGCCAGCCCAGCACCAATACAGTTAGAACACACTGAGGGAACACAGTTAGCCCTTAGCGCGCCCCCCGCAGGTTAACCCCTTCACTGCCAATGGCATTTACACAGTAATCAGTGCATTTTTATAGCACTGATCACTATATAACTGCCAATGGTCCCAAAAAAGTGTCAAAATGGTCAGACATGTCTGCTGCAATATCGCAGTACCGTTAAAAATAGCAGATCACCGCCATTACTAGTAAAAAAACAAAAAAAAAACCCAGAAATGAATTCTCAGCATCCGTAAATGCGGCAAATTTTGCGCAAACCAAAATCCAAAATCAATAAAAACGCTGAATGCAATTTTTTTAACCAAAAATATAAAGGAAGAATATAAATTGGCCAAAACAGATGAAAAAAAATATTTTTTTTGGATTTGTATTTTAGCAAAAAGTAAGAAAAACAGTTTTTTTGCAAAATTGTCGCTCTTTTTTTTACCTATAGCGGCGATCAGAAACGACTCAGAGGGGATCAAATACCACCAAAAGAAAGCTCTATTTGTTGGAAAAAAAGGACGTAAATTTTGTTTGGGTACAATGTCGCATGACTGTGCAATTGTCAGTTAAAGCGACAGTACCGAATTGCAAAAAGTGCTCTGGTCCTAAAGTGTGAAATCCTTCCGGGGCTGAAGTGGTTAAACAGTCTATTTTTATACTATTCCAATTAATGGGATGTGGACACCACTTCGTATTTGTATAGCAATAGTTCATACCCATATCAATACCTTCACCAACAGAAAAAGGCCTACACAAGACCACCTGGAAGAGCCGGAGAAATACAGTGCCACATGGGCACTACCCATCACCTCAAAGAAAATATTATGCTCTTCCAAAAGAAGAACACAAAAACAGACAAAGAGCCCTTCCCGAACCTTAACCACTTCAATACCAGGTGCTTAAAACACTTCCCGCCCAGATCAATTTTCAGCTTTGAGAATTGCGCGGTCGTGCAATGATGTACCCAAACAAACGTTTTATCATTTTGTTCCCACAATACAGCAGAGCTTTCTTTTGCTGGTATTTGATCACCCCTGAAGTTTTTTTTTTTTTTTTCAATCCTCCTTTATGGCAGTGAAGTTTTGGGACCAAAGGACTCCAGTCCAATAGAAATATTTCATCTGGAATTCTGCAAGCTCCTCCTCAAAATCCATCGGAGCACTCCTAACAGTGCTTGCTGGTCAGAGCTGGGCAAGGGAAAGCAGATTGTGCCAGCCATGTGACCAGGACGTCCTGGAGGATGAGGTCCACTTCCTGCTACATTGCCCCAAGTACTCATCAGTGAGGGATACTCATTTCCAAAGACTCTTCTCTTATCCCGGATTTCAATTCTATAGAAGAGAAGAGGAAACTTCAAATTCTCCTGCGGGAAGAGGAGCAGACAGCAAAAATAGCTGCACAATATGTGGCAGCATGTCACAGACCGAGAGGAACATGAAAAACTGGACTTAAAAATCCTTAACATAGACTCAACCTCCCCCCCATCCGCCTTTATATTACCCATTACCCGTGATCAATGGCTACATACTTTATGGATAATAGCCATGCAGTTTCAGAGTTAAGTGTCTAACCCATGTTATTTTGATTCTTGGTATTGGTAAATAGAGGTGAAGTGGATACACAATCCAAATGTCTTAAACCATGGTGGCCCAATGTTGATTTTTGTTCTGATTTGGATGATTGGGGTGATTCATTTTGCTATATCAGACTAAAGCATGGTTTGGATGAGGATATTTGTCAGCATGTTAACGTGAGGTTTCTTCTATGGCTGCTCCTTGACAAATGTGCTGGACAAGATTTAGCAAGGTGAGAGATAAAGCTACTGAGATGATCAGTTTCCATTAACACAGATTTAAGATAATGAACTCTGTGTTTGAAGAACCCCCAGGCTTTCCTTTGTGGGGTGTACTTGAGAAGATTCCCTGATAAAAAAAGCTTTGTCTATATGATGACAAGAAGGGTCTATTTGCAATAGCGCAATACCACTCTAGGGAATTGAAGCAGTTTCCTTCATGGGGTTGCTAAGAGACGTTAGGAATGTCTGAGGTTTGAAGGCTGCCTGGATGGCGATCGAAAGAATCCACCATGGCATGAATTTTCATGTGGTTGTGCTCTGTTGGTACAAAGACCGTCAGAGTGAGGTTTCAAGGAGGAACCAGATGGTGAAAGATTGTGTACACCTAGAAGGACAGAGTTAACCCAGGTCCTTATAACAAAGGTGTAAGATACAGATCTGGGGCAAACCAATTAGGAGTGTGACCAGAAGATAACATGTTATACAGTGCAGCGTGAGGATAAGAAATTCTGCCAGGGTAATAGGGAGGCAGAAAGTGGACAGGTATACCAATGAAAAATAATTTACCTTGTATAATGTGAAGAAAGGGAAACTATTTACAGAACTTTAAAATGCTTCAATTAGTAGGGGAAATGGAGAAGAAAACAGTTACACTCATCAGTAACCTCTTTTCTACGAGTCTTTCAGGACAGTACTCATGAGAGACCAAGGCTCTTCCCTTTTTCAGGAACACGGCTTCCACCCAATTCAAAAAGCAGCCTCCCCGCCAGACTCTGTTCTTGGATAGCACCTCCGATCAACTGAGGAGACAGAATAGAACACAGCATACCACGATGAAATCAGTACCGCAACTAGAACGCTTCTCAGCTGCAACCAATGGGTGGGTAACCTGGTGCTGTCCTGCAAGACCTCTGGAAAAGGCGTTACCGACAAGTGTAACCTTGGTTTTGCCCCCAGCGTCTTTCAGGACAACATCCATGAGTGGATAAAGCGAGCTCTTACCACTAGGGCGGGACTGCCCCCGGTAGGACCTTACACCCAAAGGCCTGCTTCTCTGCTGAAACCAAATCTAGTCTATAGTGCTTGAGGAAGGCGTTGAAGCTGGACCAGGTTTTGGCTCTGCACATCTGCCCAGGCGTATCACCAGCCTATTCAGCATGCGTAGCTGCCATAGCCCTTGTTGAATGTGCCACAATCTCCTCCGGCACCTCAAACCATTTTACCAGATAAGCTTCTCTAATCGCAAGATTCAACCACCTTGCCAGAGTACGTCTAGCCCTTTCCTTGCCCCTGAAAACAACATAAAGGAATCAGTCTTCCTTCAACCTGTGAAACTTCATTTCCTGGTCACACCACAGATTGGAACAAAAAATGGGTAAGGTATTCTCTTGGCCCCAATGGAAGCTCAAGGCCACCATAGACAAAAATGCCGAATTTGTTCTTAATGTCACATGAAATGAAAAAAATTAGTAGGAAAGGCGCTCTGACTGATGAAACCTCCAGCTCGCTCACCCTACTAGCTGTGGTAACTGAACAAAAAAATATTTTTAACAAATCTCTCAATGTGCACGACTCCAATGGTTCAAAAGGATTTCATGTCAGAAATGTTAGCACTGTCAAAAGATACCATTTCGGGAAGGGTCACCCGCCCCCTGCCAGACTGTCTGGCTAAAGACTTGACCACCACTGGGTCACTGACCAGGACCCTTTCCAGAAACAAGCTAAATGCCGAGACCTGACTTATTGGGGTACTAAGCGCCAGGCCCGTATCCGCCCCACTCTGAAGAAACTCAAGCTGAAACTAGGCTACGTACGCCCAAAGAACTCAATGCACACCAGCTATTAAAGATCTTCCACACCTTAAGGGAGATAGAACAGGTCTCCTTCCTACTATTTAGAAGGGTGGACACTCTGGTTGAAAACCCCTTCTCAGAAGATGCTTGTCAGTAACACCACCGCTAGGCTCATCCTCTCTACCTGGGGGCACAAGACAGCACCATGAAAGAGAAGATGCTACCAGCAAGGCAACATCTAAGGGGGCTGTCATATCTGAAAGGACAGAATACAATGCCCACCTGGGCCAATGTGGGCTATGAGGATCAAGGAGGTCCACTAGTTTCTGAATTTCTTCAGCACAGCTGGAAGCAAACCCAGAGGGGTAAAAAGCATAGCACAGGGGACATTTTCCCCATTGCATCAGGGCATCCCTGTCCCACCTGCTTACAGGGGAAAAAGAATATTAATATTTTCCCCATATCCTTGAGAACTCCGTAAACATCCTGATTGAGAACCCAATGGGACTCCCTCAGCTGTCTCTGGCTGAGAAAGTCTGCCACCTGGTTCAATCCTCCATTTAGGTGTACCGCCAAGATGGTACATATATAGATCAAACATATATGGTTAGAGACCATATATGTTTGATGTAAGTTATCAGTGCTGCCTCAGATCGCAAGTACAGAGGTATATACTTTTATAGCAGTATCACCCTCAGCCCTTTTAGTATTAGATTAATGATAATGCCTTCCTATGCATTTTTTCTTATTTTTGCCAAATAGTGCCCTCTTTTGAGATCTGGAACTGGTCCGGCGGGGCCCCCTTCCATTTGCACCCCCAGTGGAAACATCAATCCTCTACAGGGCAGACCCATGCTGTTGGTTTTTCAGTATATAAGATTTTCTTACACCAGCCAGCTATATTGATTACTACTGGTGGTGTTGAATAGAATCATAGCATTGATGCATCGTGATTCAGCTGTCCACGATTCAGCATCGATGCTACTACTGCCTTAAATCGATTGTCGGGTGATGTCATCCAGACTTGCCCCACCCCACCTGGGAGAGCGCTCCTATCATACTCTACTTACACGTTAAACTAAGTGGGTCTTAGTGTGATCGTTTTGGATGACCTTCGTTCCCGAAGGACCACCCGGTCGGATGGGATGAGCATTTGGTTCCCCCTTGTATTGGATGCTGGATGTGTTCTTTACACAGTTATCTTGTGAGTGTTTTTAACCTTTCTAATAAAGTGTACTGGCATATTGCACTTAGAAGCGCCTCCTGTCTTCTGTTTCTAAGTGTGTCTTATTGAATCCCCTCTTATTGTAACTTAAGTGCCCCACTGTACAGGCCTTTTAACCACTCCAGCCCCGGAAGGATTTCCCACTTTAGGACCAGAGTACTTTTTGTGATTCAGCACTGCGTCGATTTAACTGACAACTGCGTGGTCATGCAACGTTCTACCCAATCTAAGTTGACGTCCTTTTTTCCCACAAATAGAGCTTTCTTTTGGTGGTATTTGATCACCTATGCGTCACTTCTGACCACCGCTATAAACCAAAAGAACAATTTTGAAAAAAATATATGTTTTTTACTTTTAGTTATAATACATGTCACAAAAAATATATAAAAAAATGTATTCATCAGTTTTGGAAAATATATATTCTACATATTTGTGGTAAAGGAAAAAAAAAAAAAAAAAAAAAAAAAAAAAAAAAAAAAATCGCAATTTTGGTTTTGCACAAAAGTTGCCACGTTTAAAAACCATGAGAATTAATTTATGGCATTTTTACTATTTTTTTTACTAGTAATGGCGGCGATCTGCGATTTTTAACGGGACTGCGATATTGTGGCGGACATTTTTACACCATTGACATTTATACAGCGATCAGATCAAAAATAACAAAAATACACTGATTACTGTATAAATGTCACTAGCAGGGAAGGGGTTAACCTGCAGGGGGCAATGAAGGGGTTAACTGTTTATCCTAGGCATGTTCCAATAGTGTGGGGGCTGGGCTGCAAGGGGCATAACAGATCTAACTGATCCCAAGTACAGGCTGCTTGTCAGAATGGTGAACAGCCGTGTTTACATTGGTGGTTCCCCACTCTTCCTCTAACAGGCGATCCCGGGTCGCCGGAGGACACAAAGTCCGCCTGGCCCGCGGGCACGCTCCTGGAGCGTGCAGCGGCAGAGCTGCCTGCGATGCACATCTGCAAATTGCGCATCGCCGTTTATAGACAGGGATTCGTGATAACGAGCCACACTGCCGCAGTAATTGTACGTGACATGGTCCAGAAGTCGTTAGAAATTATGTAGCTATATACCGCAGACTGTCCCTCGGCTCTCGTGTGATGGCCCGGCTCGCCGCTCTTCTCCCGATCTGACAGCTACAGCGGGTGGGGCTGAGAATTCCCCACTGACGTCAGCCGGGAGAAGAGAGGAGAGCAGCCAGTGGCAAGCTGGGCAGTCACATAAGAGCCGAGGGACAGTCTGAAATGTGGTATATAGCTACATGTTTTTTTTAAAAGGCATGTACAGTGGGGCACTTAATGTACTATAAGAGGGTATTCAATAAGGCACAGTTCGTTTAACACGTTTAAGTAGAGTACATTTGAGTTTGTACTCTGCTTACAACTGGCACTGGCCCCATGTGAAGATATCAGCTCAATCTTCCTCCGTTCACACCTCCCACTGTGTTAACTCCTAGTGTGCTGGAATCTGCAAACAGGGAAGCCAAGCTGAACTTTCAGCACTGTGCCAGTACAGTGAACTTTACAGGGCTGTTAGCTGCGGATTCCATCACTGCTGTCCTCCCAGCAGCAGTGTGTTTTTACTCTATGTGAATGCTTGTACCCTCCCTTTGATTCTTACATCCTGCAGCACCCCCTCACCACCACCATTTTTATCTGTCCATCCTTCTATTTCTCTCCATGGATTCCTCCACCCCCAGACTCCCCCATCCTTCTATTCCTGTCCATGGATTCTTCCATCTCCATCCCCAGACTCCCCCATCCTTATGTTTCTGACCATGGATTCCTCCATCCCCAAACTCTTCATCTTTCAGTTTCTATTTCTAGACTCCCCTAGCCTTCCATTCTCTATCCATCGATTCCTCCATCCTACCTTTCTTATTCATGGATTCTCCCATCCTTCAGTTTCTATCCTCCCTTGCAGGGAAGTTGCTAGAGGGTGGCTATTGGGGCTATAGCCCCGAGTCTGGGGCCCATAGCCCTGAGTCTCTTACCGGGTGGGTGCAGTTCTGCAATTAGCAGGTATGTCCCAGTCCGGAATGCAGGAGCAGACTGAGCCGCGGTAGGGCTGGCTCCGACTCAGCCTTCGCCTCCACCTGATTCTACTCCTGGTCATTGGGTGGTTGCTAGACACTACTCTAGCAGTGATGTCACAGCCACGACTCCCTCCCCGCACAGCATTCAAAGCGGAGGAGGGTTCAACTTCCTCCTCGCTCTAGTGTTCGTGGGGCATAAAAAGTTTAGCCCAGCCCCCTTGTCATGGTCCTGGACTGGAGTGGATGCCGCTGGTGTGGTGGGGTGCAGGGCAGCGGCATCTTCAAATAGGGATGGGGAGGCCTGGGCAGCCGGGAAGAGCCCAGGAGGGAGTGAAAGAAAGACGAGGCCTCGCCACCACCCTGAGCAGAATCCCCGGTGCCTCCCAGAACCTGCCCTCCTTCTCCAAGCTCCTCTCCTAGCTCACTGACTGTCATGGAACAGGAAGAAAAAAGGTTGACCGAGGATGGGCGGGAGGGTAAATGGATCCCACACACCTACCCACACAGACAGACTGGGACAGTAGGGACGACAGGCAGGGCTAGGGGGTCTCTCTTTCACCCAATCTCATCCACCCCCTCTTTCACTGATGCATGGGGAGGCTCTCTGTGGACCCTGATGCACGGGGAGGCTCTCTGGGGACCCTGATGCACGGGGAGGTCCTCTGGGGACCCTGATGCACGGGGAGGTCCTCTGGGGACCCTGATGCACGGGGAGGTCCTCTGGGGACCCTGATGCACGGGGAGGTCCTCTGGGGACCCTGATGTAAGGAAAGGGCTCTCTGGGGACCCTGATGTAAGGAAAGGGCTCTCTGGGGACCCTGATGTAAGGAAAGGGCTCTCTGGGGACCCTGATGTAAGGAATGGGCTCTCTGGGGACCCTGATTTAAGACATGGGCTCTCTGGGGACCTTGATGTAAGGAATGGGCTCTCTGGGGACCCTGATGTAAGGGGGATCCTCACTCAGATATGTAATATTTATACAATATATATATATATATATATATATATATATATATATATATATATATATATATATATATATATACATACACATACATACACATACGCACGTATATATATATATGGTTATGGGCTCTAGCCCCAGATCTGTTGTAGACCTAGCAACGCCCCTGCTCCCTTGTATCCTAACCATGATGCATCGTGGAATCAAATCGTTTACTAAATAATCGTAATCGAATCGTGAGACCAGTGAAGATGTGCACCCCTACTACTGGGATTTGGCTCTCCTTTCTCCCCTCCCCTGCTCTTGCTGGGCTTACACTCAGTAGCAACACTGGATATGGTTAGTGTTCAGATTCACTCTGTTTATTGTCTATATGTATTATGTTCTGTATATTTATTGTAATGTTTGTATCCTAGAGCTTCTTGTACAAATCCTGTGAACATCCCTGAGGAATAAGGAATAGTGCTAAATTGAATATCTCGAAACGCATTGGCTGTTTTTCTTATTTTTCGTTTTGTAAGAGGTTTACACGTACCTGTATCATATGTGTATGCCTGCTTGCTGCCCGCTTTCACAGTACTTCCAGCTGAAAACCAGGAGCTGCGTTCACAGGAGAGGTCCCACCCCCAACCGTAAGTAATGTCACCCGTCATGCAGCCCAGTGCCAGGCTTCACAGCCGGCCACTTTCCCCACGGAGAGGCAGCCCTTCCCCACACATCAACTCCCCTGTGTCCCATTTTAAGCGGACGCCCGGAGCTTCCTCTCCTCCACAGGTGAAAGCAGATGAGGGAACCACACAGCAAAAAAGTAACCCTGCTTCCTGTACTGAGAAAGCACTGCCAGGT
This sequence comes from Glandirana rugosa, assembly GCA_018402905.1. Lineage (NCBI taxonomy): Eukaryota > Metazoa > Chordata > Amphibia > Anura > Ranidae > Glandirana > Glandirana rugosa. Next base: position 582,570 of record BLSH010306120.1, on the reverse strand, counting down.
CCCCCTTCGCTACCCATGAGACCCCCAATCAAACAAGCTTCAGTGGCCACCTCACCCAGGTTTTCAAGCAGTGTCTCCCCACTGGAGGAAACACCAGAACTAAGGCCTAGTGGGGAGGCAGATTTTTGAAATGGGTGGAGGCGGTGTTTCCTGAAGGGAGGAGCATTGGTCTCTCATGGGTGCTGTCCTGAAAGACACTGGGGGAAAAACAAACCTCCTAATGCCAGAGGTGTGAGTAGGATGTGCCCATGTGAAAAAGAGAGAGCATCCTTTAGAAGGGCATAGAGTCCTTCTATAAGTAAACTACAAGGTCTAATGCAATAGATTGGAAACAACCTGAGTGGGATAGGAAGAATCTATGCAATCTAATCTAGATCTTCATAACCTAGGGTAATGATCAAGACTAAACCTGGATTGAGGTCAGAAAATGAGTTCTGGCCTTCAATATCAAAAAGGTATGGATCAATATGTTAAAGTGACCATAGGTCTATACATTTTATTGAGTGTGATTTGACATACAATGAATTGTGTCAGGGAAAGAGGTACATATTCCTTAGTTTAGACAATATATGAGGAATCCTTTGTCCAAGCCAGTCGGTAAATTGCGCCAAAGATCGAGATATTGTTGGGTCACATCTCATATCAAGAATGACAAAATCTAGTAAAGTTGCCTGACTCTGGGTAGGAAGGTGGGGGATTATTTTCTGAGGTAAGGACTAAACTGAAAAGGAAAAGCGAAAACTACCATGAAAACGCTTCATTGTTGGAGAGGATCAAGAACTCTACACTCCAGCTAGGGCTGGGAATGTTTGATAGTCCCAGAATCTCAGGGAAGATCTCTTATGCATGGAAGGAGTTAATATCGCTGGATCTACCTTATGCATGAAAGGAGTTAATATCCCTGGATCTACCTTACATAAAAGAGGATCAGGGTAAAGGGTAACAAACATTCTTTTGTAATTTATGAAGTTGAGAAAAAAATTGGGCATATCTAGGAGCCTTCAAGGAAATGCCTTAAACATCCAGGTAATTATGTGGAATCACCCAGAAGTGTGGGCGTGAAGAAGCAGAAACTTAGTTAAAAATAAAAAAAAAATAAATCAGACTTCTTTGGGATAGGAGTAAGGCCCCTTTCACGTAAGAGTTCCGATCAGGTGCACCTGTCAGTTTTTCAGGCAAACCCAATAGAAGGTTCATTCATCCCTGTGGACAGGTGGGTGTAAAAAAGGTCCACAAAAAAAAAAAAAAAACACACGCCACGGAAAGCATGTTCAGGTGGAGCAGATCAGAGGTAGTCAGTGTAAATGGGTAGTGGAGTACATTTAATTCTGGCTGTCCACAAAATTAGCCCCCAACCCCATCTGTTCTAAGGGAATGCCTTTATTAAAATGAACGATATTTACCTGCCTAATTATACTGTCTCTGGAACCAGCAACCGTTATAACTTTAAATGGTAAACAATAAGTGATGTTAGTACAGAAGTGGAAATTCACAGAAAGCGAGAATATCTTTATTCTGTTGTACCTTGAATTTCTGTACCCATGTTATCTGGACTCCAGATGTTTGTTACAAATATTCTTTTTCTTATGTACAACCAATAAAATTATATTTGACCCTAATTCTGGCTGTCCATACAGTAGAGCTGGTTCGGTCTGTGTCCACTCAGCAGAAATTGATATGTCATTCGGCCACTCTGCTCTGATCAGCAGGGGATTTGTGAGCTGATCTCTTGCTGATCAGAGTTGAATCTACCCCATGTGAAAGGGCCCTAAGGATAAGTCCAAGTATTACAAACAGGGCTGGGTGAGACCTTGTGAGGCAGTTCCTAACCCAGGTGTTATCTGTACAATCAGCTTTACTGACTTTTATGGGTAGAGAATTCTACCTGCATCAATAAACTTGCACGAGTTTATGGAGAGTGTAGAAATTGCAAGCTTCTACAGGCTACTCTAAGTATAGGAAGTTGCCAAATGGACCATTTTTTTTTAGAAAGAAAGGTATGAATGTTTTGTGTGGTCATAACATGAGCCAAACTCTAAGGCTTCGGTATCCCTTAAAAAAAAAAAATTGTGCAACAGGTCTGTTAGGAAACAGGAACTAATCTGCACAATTAGAGTATGGCGTTCTGTGATTCCGACTCAGCAAATCAGAAGGAGATGAAAAAGAAAATGTAGGGTGTAGAGATTTAACATTTTACATAATTCTCCGGTCAGGAATTAGAGATTAGGGGCACCTGTGCCATAAGAGCATACATAGCACACATGCTGTCACCCCACACACACACTCCTAAGAGTGAGAAGGACTTCAGAGAGCAGAAGGCATTGTAAAAAACTTGTCAAGTCTTACACTTCTACAATACTCATCCACGTGAGCCTAAGCTCTCAGTGGTTATGTTTTAATGCCAATTTTGAAAGTTTACACAGATCTGAAATACATCCCAGTCATTATGTCTGTTATGAAAGAAATGGTCAGAATAGAGGCCAAAATTGTCTTACCTCTCAATGCTGCTCATCCCTGCAAAGGGTTTAGGGCTTTGTCCACTATGGTTGGCATAGCCCTGAAGGGGTCTTTAGCAACTAGATTCCATTGTGATGGACCATGGCCTAGGGCCTGTGTAGCACTCTATGGCTGACTCCATCACCTTTGGAAGTATATGAATACTATACTATGACTGTGTCTTATCGAGAACACCAAAAAAGTTTAAAAACACACATTTCTTCTAAAATGCAACAGTGCTCTGCTAATCATTCAAGTGGATGTAAACTTGATTCATGAAATTTGAGCTGGGCACATATCTGTAGTGTTTTCTTCTCTCTTTTCAAAGCCCTAAGTCCCATGGCTTTCTCCTGCTCTGTTCTTCTGTTATCAGCATGATAACTTCTGACAAGTTCTCTGACAACTGAATTTGTGTCAGGGTGGGTGTTATAAATAGATTAGCAGAGAGCTGGTCTATTCACAGCACAGCAAGTCTCTGCCTATGTGGAGAGAGGGTGTGTGCCTTTCTTCCAAATCAGCTGTCACACAGTGTATGGCAAGAATCCACATCCACAGGTGAATCAGGAAGAGAAACTTCTAAACAGGATGTGCACTTTCTAAACAGTATATAAAGCTGAAGACAGCAGATATACATGTAAAACTTATGTAGGAGGATTTGTTTCATCTCTGTGCATCATCTGAGGCTGTTCACTTCACTGGGTATATATGCGGGTTTACATCCTCTAAGTCATTTTAAAAAAAAATTTAATTGAGTTACTCACTGTAAAATCTTTTTCTTAGAATCCTTTGAGGGACACAGCTTGATAATTAAGCAATATAGGATTATACTGCCCCACCTACAGCAGAAATTGACATTAGGCACATAATGCCAGCCCCGACGAGGGTATAACACCCACGCCCCACACACACACACACACACACACACACACACACACACACACACACACACACACACACACACACACACACACACACACACTCAGCTGTACAAGCAGTCCAAAAAGAAAACTATAGTACTGTATATGAGTGAAGTGAGCTGTGTACCTCTTTGGATTCTGAGAAAAATCTTTTTGGAAAGTATAAAAATCCTGCTTCTCCATCAACCATGAGAGGACACAGATTAATAATTAAACAACCTAGGGATATCCAAAACCCATCCAAACTGAGGGGCAGGCACGTCAAGCAAATGCAGGCAAAAAAATAAATAAAGGGCATTAATGGCCACTTGCAGAAACTTTAATCAAAAATGAGCATCCGTGAATGCAGACAAATTGACCATATTTGTCACAGTGGTACAAAAATGACACAGAGGTTTCAGGACAAAAAGGTAACACTTACTGCCAGAGTGAAGCAACTTTAAACAGGAAACATTGGTAATGTATAAACTCATAGGCCTGCACTAAGCATCAACTGAGCAGGTGTGAGGTGAGAGGGGTCATCGCCTCAAGGGGGCTGCCCTTCAGTTTTCTATGTGCCTGGTGTCCATTTCTCTGTAGGCAGAAAATAACTCTAGGTTGTTTAATTATGGACAATGGAGAAATGTATTTTGCATCTGCTTTACTAGAGCAATCTGTAAAGTTCAAAACAAATCCATACATACCAATGACATATCCATTATTCCTCATATTGTTTGAGGAACAAAGTGAGCAGGTGGACTCGGTGCAGCCAAGTAGCTTACTTGGTGAATATGACCAGGGTTTACTGTATTATGTATCCGAGGGGAACTGCTATAAGGTGTGCTTATAGGATGCCATGGTCCTACATAATGATATGTAGGTACAAAAGGCACACATGAGTCAAAACCGGGTAAAGGAGGCTGGCCATATGGATCAGGCATAAAAGGGTAATATACTGGTCCAGGTGCAGGAGGCAGAGAGTCCACATTAGGAAATGGTCCTGCAAGATACAAAATAGATACATTGTTTGGTGCAGGATAAGGGATACCGCCAGGCTTATTATATAAGAAATAAAGGTGTAAGGGTACAACTCTAGCCACACAGTATTTCATGCATCTGCTATGAGGCTTAGGGCTGTCTGGCTACACAGTACCAAGTGCTATGACTACCTGCATAAATCAAATGCATTTTGATCACATAAATGTATGTACAACTGGAAACCGCTACACAATGCTTATTTTTTAAAAAAAAGTTTTTTTTTCACTAGAACAATTGCTTTGGGATGGAAATTAGGGAGACCAGATATACTTCATGGTTTACTATAAAGCCCTACTTACACATTTTTACAGCCCTTTAAAGCAGTGACCCAGAGTATTCAAGTTCTCACTAAATAGATACACCTGTTTTAGCTGTTATCAGTGAGAGGGTGGTCTGAATAATTTATATATAGAATATTTTAGTAACAAAGTTCACCAGTCTCATAGCATATTATGGCCCATTAAGCCCATGTAGGGTCTCAGGGCAACCCATACTTCCAAAGTAACAAACCAAAAAAATAACCCATACATACTTCCAAAGTAAACCAAAAAAATAAGGTGATGCTTAAAATTTAACATACCACCAGATTCCAGTGTCTGTGGCCTGTTTTCATTGCACACTGTTATCACAGATTGGTCAACTACAGGAACAGGTTCTGGAAAGCTCTGATATGGCTCAATGTGTGGTGGAGTTGGGACAGGCTGCACATAGACCATGGAATGCCAGAAGCTCTGATGATAACACTAGGAATAAAAAGTGAGCGAGATGTGTAGTTATATAAAAGGCTTGGATTATGGTTTCATCTGGAAGAAAAAAAAAAACACACACACACAAACCACACCATTGTTACCTGGTCAGTGCAACCCCAGTTAACTTCTACATCTCCTCATCCCCTCAAATGCTTTCTTGCTGCATCTTGATAAAATATCAGCATAATCTGCCTCAACCCTGTGTACACTTTGACATCATAGTGTGGCAGCAGGTCACAGCAAGACTTTCTCTCTTTTTCAATTATTACAGCATATAAAATCATAATACTTTAAGTCCTAGTTCACACCAGTGGACTCAGAAATATTGCATATGAGGAGCACCGCACTGCAATCCAAATCATATGCGAGTGGATTCGCAGGGTTCCCGCATCACACCTATGTGAACCGGCGCTTTAAAAGCTTTAGATCTCTTCTGATCGGATTGCTTCAGCCAAGGCAATGAGCTGATAAAGAGAAGCCATCTGTGTCAAATGAAAGAGACCGCTTTCTGGCTGTTGTGTAGTTAAGGAGTTCTTACACATTTTAATGCAATGATCCAAATAAAAAAAAATTACACAAGCTGGGACCCAAAAACAGAATTACCATTAACAATGTCAGCAAAGCCATGAAAGATAAAACACCTGCTGTAAAAAAGAAAAAAAAACAAAAAAAAAACATGAAAGTAAACATATTTGTTTCTATTAAATCTAGTTCTAAGAATTCTCCCAAGCAAAAAACTGAAAATTTAACATTAACCAATTAACATCCGCCCTATAGTCAAATGATGGCTACAGGGCGGTTGCTTAAATCTTGGAGGGCGTACTATGACTTCCTCCCATGTACGCGCTTGGAACGCGCTTCCCGCGCGCCCCCTGGGGCGCACACCCGTTAACATCTGTGACCGCCGGGTCCCGATTCACGGATCTTGGCGAATGGCCACTCACAGCGGCCTTTTACCATGTGATCACTACATCAAATGACGGAGTGATCACATGTAAACAAGCCGGCGGAAGTTCCGGCTTTTCTGTCCCCTCTCCGCACTGATCGCTGCAGTGTGAGGGGGGGGAGGAGATGCTGCAGTGCTGTGGACAAGATGTGTAGTGCCTGCAGTGCTGCTATGTGACAGGCTGCACCCCATCCATCCATCCTCACCCAGTCAGGCATCCATGCCCACCCACCCATCCATCCATCCTCACCCATCCATCCATGCTCACCCAGCCATGCTCATCCATCCAGCCATACATGCTCATCCACCCTCACCCACCCATGCTCCATCATCCCGATCCGTGCTCATCCATCCCCATCTGTGCTCATTTGTGCCTCCTTCATGCTCATCCATACCACATCAGTTTTCATCCATGACCCATCCGTGCCACTACAGTGCCAATCTGTGCCACTACAGTGCCCATCCACACCACCACAGTGAGCACAATAGTGTAAAATGTAGTAAAATTAGATTTGAAATGTATGCCCCTAGAACACCTGATGGTGCTCCCTGCATGTTGGGCCTCTGTATGTGGCCAGGCTGTGTAAAAGTGGCACACATGTTCTATCGCCATACTCTGAAGGAGTAGCAGAATATATTTTGAGGTGTAATTTTTGGTAGGTACATGCTGTATGTTAGAAATAATGCATAAATGGACAACTTTGTAATAAAAAAAAAATACGTTTTCATTTTCTTTCCACATTTTCCAAAAACTTGTGAAAAAAATGACATGTAAAGAGACTCATTATGCCCCCTAGAATATACGTTGGGGTGTTTGTTTTCCAAAATGGTGTCATTTTGTGGAAGTTTCCATTGTCCTGGTGCTCCAGGACCTTCAAAGTGCAAGAGGTAGTCAAGAAATTAGATGTGTAATTTATGCTCCTAGAATGCCTGATGGTGCTCCCTACATGTTGGGCCTCCGTATGTGGCCAGGCTGTGTAAAAGTCTCACATGTGGTATCGCCATACTTAGGCGTAGTAGAATGTGTTTTGGGGTGTAATTTGTGGTATGCATATGCTGGGTGTGAGAAAAACTGTTAATATATGACAATTTTGTGAAAAAAGCTTAATTTTGCAAAGAATTGTGGGAAAAAAACGACACCTTCAAAAAAATTCACCATGCCTCTTACTAAATACCTTGGAATGTCTACTTTCCAAAAAGGGGTCATTTGGGGGGTATTTGTACTTTCCTGGCTTGTTAGGGTCTCAAGAAATGAGATAGGCCATCAGTACATCAGGTGCATCACACACTATATCACAAAAATAGATATATGGCAGCGCTGAAATCACCCAATGTGCCAAGGTGAAGTGTTAAACAAATGCCTTTTTGCAGATCAGTTTGTCTCAAAAAAAAAAAAATCACAAAAATACATAAATCCCCCAATGTGCAAAGATAGTAAATTCGTTCATAAAGTCCCATAAAAGGCAGTTGCAGAGTTGATCATCTCATGGTTATAGGAATCCAAAACCACACCGCATGAATAGGTACAGATGTGACCACCTTCCCAACAGAATAAACTCTTACCAGAGATAATGGCCAGGCACTTTCATGCTCAGGCAAAAGCATTGTCTGTGCTACACCGGCACATGTGGGGCTGATGATCTGTGTTCACTCCGTTGCAGTATCATCCATTATAAAATACAGAAACCAGTATTGGGACAGTGATAACGTTTACACATTTATTTGATTTAAAACACACACGTTGCCCCTTACCCCATAAACTTTATATACAGGCAGAAAGTGTTTCACAGGTGGACGCATTGACCATCCCTTCACTTGTTGAAGTCCACCGACCAAACGTGTCTGTTTGGTTTGCATGGTAACCGCAGCATAGGACGACGTGTGCACGATCCTAATCCCCGCTGGTCGGGAGTAAAGGAGTGACTACTCGGCGGTGTCTGCAAGGACTCCAGGGATGGTCAATGCCTGCGTCCACCTGTGAAACATTTTCTGCCTGTATATAAAGTTTATGGGGCAAGGAGATTACCTATCGGGGGCGACAGCGTGTGTGTGTTTTCAAATAAATATGTAAACGGTATCACAATATGTCCCGATATGTTTTTTGTACTTTATAATGCATGATACTGCAATGGAGTGAACACAGATCATCAGCCCCACATGTGCTGGTGTAGCACAGACAGCTCTTTTGCCGGAGCATGAAAGTACCCGGCCATGATCTCTGGTAAGAGTTTAATCTGTTGGGAAGGTGGTCACACCTGTACCTATTCACGCGGTGTGGTTTTGGATTCCTAAAACCTTGAGATAATCAACTCTGCAACTGCCTTTTATGGAAATTTATGAACTAATTTACTAGCTTTGCAAATTGGGGGATTTACACATTTTTGTGTGATTTTTTTGAGAGACAAACTGCTCTGCAAAAAGGCATTTGTTTATAAATTAACACTTCACCTTTGCACACTGGGTGATTTCAGCACTGCTATATATCTATTTTTATGACATAGTATGTGATTAACTATGTGTTTTTGTTAAGCAGCTGCTTTGGGGCCATTAATAGCCAAAACATTCATTGCATATTGATTTGATCCAGTGGCGCAGGTTTGAGGTCCTGAGTGCTTTGGGGCTTTTTGTGAAATTGATCATTCTTTAAGATTGACCTTTTTTGGATCTCATTTGTTTTCTAGTACATCAGGTGTGATCAATATTCAGTGATTGGCACCATAGCTTGTAGACTCTATAACCTTCACAAAGACCACATAATATACACTAATTCGTTTTTTGTTTTTTACCAAAGATATGTAGCAGTATACATTTTGGCCAAAGTTTATGAAGAAAAATTACCAATTTTCAAAATGTTATAACAAACGAAGAACAATGCATTTTTTTACAATTTTTTTTTTTGTTTAATTATAGCACAAAAAATAAACCCAGCGGTGATTAAAGATCACCAAAAGAAAGCTCTATTTGTGTGGAAAAATTAAAAGGACAACAATGACATATGGGTACACAGTGTTGCATGGCTGAGTAATTGTCATTCAAAATGTGAGTACTTAAAGCTGAAAATTGGTCTGGTTTTTAAGTGCCCAGTGGTCAAGTGGTTAATAAAACAATAGTTAAAAACATACAATAGATTCCTGAGCATCATTCTAATGTAAAATTGCTGATAATATACAAAAACGATTTAAAGTTTAAGTTCATCTTTAAAGTGGTTGTTAAGCCACTTGTATAAAATGCTCCCACTCCCTCTGTATTAGCACAATAAGTTCCCCTGTCCCTGTGTTATAACATATATACTTATCTGTATAGATTACACACATGCTTCCTAGGATCAGTTGTCCTTTTTCGCACTACTCTGCTCAGCAAAGTTTTCCTCAGGGTGGGGCCAAGCACTGCTGCTGACCTCAGCTGGAGAGGAGGGGAGAGAGCGTCGTGTGTAGGAAGCCAGTGTGTTATCTATATAGATAAGAATATTTATGATATAACACGGACACAGGGAAACTTCTTGTTCTAAGGCCTCATACACACGGGCGTTTGCAGAAAAATAAGCAAAACGCCGGGCCTGACGTCAGGGGAAAAAACTGACGTTTTGCTTGGCGTTTTGCATTGACGTCAATAGACGTTTTTTTCACGCCAGCTTTCTGCGGCGTTTTCTGCCTCTATTCAAAATCAATGGTTCCCTATGGGAGCCCATTGATTTGAATAGAAGCCGCACCAGAAGTCGGATCGCGGCGGAGAGGGGAGGAGAGGTCGACTCCAGTCGTCGTCACGAACCGGGGTGGGACTCCTTTTGAAACGACTCGTCTCATCACGCTTTTTCCTGTTGACTAGGATCCTTCGTACACACATTAGATATGTCTATTCATATATACAATATTGTGTCCCTGTCCCCTTGAATAACACGATTATGTCTCCCTCACCCTCGTAAAATATGTTCACCGAATTGTTGGTGAAATTTCTACTTGAATTTGAAATTTAGCAAAAACATATAATAGTCGTTAAAATGTAATCTTACTACGAGTCCTTAGATAACATACAAAAATTGATAACAA
>BLSH010306120.1:546414-571057 GCA_018402905.1 Glandirana rugosa | reverse complement strand
CTGGTATGCTCTGGGGGGGGGGGACCCCACGCAAATTTTTTTGCGGGGGTTCCCCTTTAAGACACGGCACACAAGTCGCGCCGCAAGTCGGATCGCCGCGATCCGACTTCTGGTGCGGCTTCTATTCAAATCAATGGGCTCCCATAGGGAACCATTGATTTTGAATAGAACGCCTGACGAGGCTTAACGCTGTGTATACAACGTTAAGCAACGTTATTGAGCGTTTTGCCGGCCCGGCGTCAAGAAACGCCATGACGCTGCAGCTTCAGAACGCACTGGTCCCGCGTTCTAGCTACAGCTCACTAACGCCGACGCCCTCTACTGCCCACAAACGCCGGCGTTTTTAGAGGGCCATTGAATAACATGGAGAGCCTCAAAAAAACGCCTACAAACGCCGGCGGCCAAAACGCCCGTGTGTATGAGGCCTAATACACAGGGGATAGGGGCTTTAAGGCTTCATGCACACAGGATTTTAAAAATACGTCCAAAAAAAGTCAGTAGCTTATCAGTGATTTTTTCAGCTTTCGCCAGCGTTATATTACTGGCGTTTTTGCACATTTTTTTTTTTCCCTCAATTGATCCAAAACATCCAAAAACGTTGGGGATCGACGTTCAGCCACGTTTTTGAACATTTGTCAGCGTTTGAATGTTTTTTACAGCTGAAAAACATCTCTCAGAACCCTTTGGTCTTGGGTTTTTTTTACAGCTCAAAAACGTCACTGCTTAAAACAGTTGATAACATTCTATGTGTGCATGAACACATAGGATAACATGATGGAGGGTTTATTGACTGTCGAAAAAAAAATGTCTGCAGCTAAAAACAGCTGCTGTAAACCAGTCAAAAACATCCTGTGTACATGAGGCCTAAAAGTTAATTATGAGTGCAGAGAAGAAACTACACACGGAGAGGGAGGGGGAGCTGAAGAAAGGCAGAGGAGAGCTGCTAGTGACAGACTGCATAGACCACCTGCTCTCAGGATCAGCTAGTCTGATGGGGGAGTCAGCAGTCGGGGGGGGGGGGGGGTCATGACCTGGCATTAGCGAACAGATATTTTAGGGGATACAGAGGGATCATTTAAAAAGCAAAATCACCATGCTGCTAATTGCACATTAAAGAGACAGGAGAAGCTTTTTGGGGGTTAACGCTTTAACCACTTCAGCCCCAGAAGGATTTACCCCCTTAATGACCAGGCCATTTTTTGCTATTCAGTACTGAGCTATTTTAACTGGCGATTGCTCGGACATCTAATGCTGTACCCAAATGACATTTATATAATTTTTTTTCACACTAAATAGAGCTTTATTTTGGTGGTATTTGAGCACCACTGTTTTTATTTTTTGCAATCTAAATAATAAAAAAACACATTTATGGAAAAAAAATATATATTTTCAACTTGGTTATAAAAAATATCTAATAAAATCAAATTTCGCCATAAATTTAGCCCACAATGTATTCTGCTACATGACTTTGGTAAAAAAAATCCCAATGAGTCTACATGAATTGGTTTGTGCGAAAGTTATAGTGTCTACAAACTATAGTATATACCGTATACTGGAATTCACGCAGCTTTTATTTTCTGGCTGCCCATCAAATTTCCTGAAGTGCTAAAATGCCAGGGCAGTACAAACACCCTTCAAGTAATCTCTTTTTGGAAAGTAGACACCCCAGAGTACCGTATTTTTCGCACCATAAGACGCACCTAGGTTTTAGAGGAAGAAAACAAGAAAAAAAAAATATTCTGAACCAAATGGTGTACTAAAATATTTACCAGTGCAGCCATATACCAGAGTTCATGAAATACAGCCATATTCCAGATCCATGAAATACAGCATAATACAGATCCATGAAATACAGCATAATACAGATCCATGAAATACAGCATAATACAGATCCATGAAATACAGCCATATACCAGATCCATGAAATACAGCACAATACAGATCCATGAAATACAGCCATATACCAGATCCATGAAATACAGCACATACCTGTGTCCATGAAATGCAGCCTAACAGAGCTGAGAGGGAGATTCATATCTCCCGCCACCACTGCGCTGTGATGTCATCACCCTGCGCATAGTGGAGCTCCACTCTGCAGCCAGATCCCATTCAGAAAGAAGCAGCTCCAGCCGCCGCAGTACTTCATTTGGCCACTGGGGCCGAATGAAGCCCCAGTGGCCAAATGAAGTACTGCGGCTGCTCTGTCTTCTCACTGTGTGAGATCAGAGCAGCGCTCTATTGTGTCCGGGAGCCCGCAGTGTAATGCGAGCTCCCGGCGGCGACGTGGTGGGGGGGAGGTTTTTGCAGCATTCGCACCATAAGACGCAGGGAGACTTTCCCCCACTTTTTGGGGGAAAAAAAAGTGCGTCTTATGGTGCGAAAAATACAGTATTTGTATGGAATTACACCCCAAAAGACATTATGCTACTACTCCTGAGCATGGGGATACCACATGTAAGAGACTTCTTGGCAGCTTAGCCATGTACAGGTCCCCAAAATCCAATGACCACATTCAGGCTTACACGGAGGGACAGGGTGCTTTAAATTTAATTTTTTTTAAATTATGTATTATGCTTTTTTTTATTTTTGCACTGTCCCTTCAAAAAAAAAATTTAGATCATTTTTATTGTTATCACAGGGAATGTAAATATATCTTGTGTGATAGCAATAGGCAGTGACAGGTACTCTTTTTTAAAAAAATCTGGGGTCTATTATATTAGAAATGGCGGTATGCCCACCATTAGAATAAACCACCCTGCATCCACCCACTTCTAATATTGGATATACATGTAAGCCTGTGGGCTGAACTAAAAGAACCTAACAGATTGCTCCATTCACATAAATCGATCAAAACACTGCCAAAAAAAAGTAAAAAAAATAAGCCTTAGCATACAAGCGATCCACCCACTGACCACCCAAGGCCCCTCCCTCATGCTTAGGCACACATGCTTTTTTTTTTTTTTTTTGTTAACTGTGGATGAGAAATCTCCTCCTGCAGCGCTGCAATCACTGACATGGTTGTTCTAAAAGCAACACCCTGCTGCCGTCAGAATAAACAGATCAGTGCTCCAGCTGAATGGCGTTCCTGCAAAGCAAACTACAACAGTTAGCAATAAAACACAACAAAGAAATACTAACACAATAAAATGTCAACTATTTTTGTGCTTTTTATTTTTTTACTTTAATTTTTTTTAACCTTTTCCTCTAACTTCTAAAATCATAAATTTTCCAGGCTGTGATTTTAGGGTCTCTTAAAATGCGAGTTTCCGGACTAACATTTTGAGACTGCACCCTATACGAATACTTCACTAGTGTGTGGTAGCGATGGAAGCAGTCCTTGATGCAGAGACCAGGCTGGCAGAAGAGGGACAGAAAAAACAGGTGTCTTGTCTTATTCCCTGTCTGCTACAGACACTTTTTGGGGTGATCTTTGGGATGGGGTACCAGGGAGGACATCAGGAAAATTACTCTTATGCAGCCGGCTCACTGCATCTGGATTTGGGGATTGGGCCACAGCACCATCTGGATACAAAAGAGATGATCTCTTCCTGAAATTTGTGGAAGGATCCATTTTGTCCTGTTACTTTGCGGGAAACAAAATAAACCATTTGGTGGTTGAAGTCCACCTCTCCCATGTTAAGGTTATAGTCATGAACACAAAGGGGCTTCTCAACACCAGATGCCGTGTTAAATTTCAACCATCACCTCTGCCTGAATTGAAGACCGGACGAAAATATCCCATTTGTCCTTCCACTTCACTATGAGCAATTCATTATTTCTCCCCCTAAGTCAGGTATTTACAAGCTGTTGGAGGAAGCACCGGCGATTAGGTTGTACGGTGCCAGATGAGGAAATTCCAAGATTGTATAAATGTCTAAATAGTGGCATGCTTGTATAGAAGTTGTCCACGTACAAGTGGTACCTCTTTTGGAACAAACACGACACCAAGTTCCATATTATCTTGATCTTGCCACTGCTACCCATGTAGTCTGGGAACTCGGAGGGCTCTACTTTACTGTCCCCTTCCCTCAAACCCTAAAATCACATGTATACCCTGTTGCCCTCTCACAGAGCCTATACATTTTGACCTCAGATCTGGCATGCTTGCTGGGGAGTTACCGTTTGATTGCAAGGTGGCCAGTGAAGTTTATTAGGGAGTCACCTAAACAGATGTTTTGTTGGGGCGTACACACATTTGCAAATTTTCTCAGTGAGGTAGTTTATGAGGGGCCAAATTTGTAGAGCTAATCATATTTAGGGTCACCTTAAGGACGACCGTGTGTTATCACTAAAGTGCATGAAACGCATTATCTCATATCTATGCCTGGCTATCGCAACAGAGAACACAGGCATATGAAGAATTGGGTCTGTGGAGAAAAATGACCGCAACTCATTCTTTTTTGTAATGCCCATGTTGAGGGTTCAGCACGAAAAAGTCCTAAATTCGGAAACCGTGATAGGTTTCTATGTGAATTGTTTGGCAAGAGTTGAGTTTGGCTGGGCGGTGATGTATTGCTGTGTATAAATTAAAAATAAAAATTGCTTTGGACCACAATCAAATCATACAGATAATCTGTGAAAGACCGCTCAAAAAAAATAATCACTCAAGCGGAGTGCTTAAATTTGCGGTTTCCACCTGAATTCTGGGTTGGGGTTGTACGGGTGCTATTGAATCTGTTGGCTGCCAATTAGGGTTTGCAAGCACGTCCGGAAGGATACTAATGGCCTGTGCTCGAATTCTTGGTTCCTGCCACTGCACCAGCTTGAACTGCACTTCTGGGACTCGCCACGTCACCAAGTGATACTACAGTGCTGGTGTGTAAAAGAGCAGGATGTACTAGGCTGCCAGATCACCAAAAGGTAGTGCAGCACTAGTACTTGGACCCCAAGACAAGTTATGCCTTCCTAGCACTTCAGATACACGGTCAGGTAAGCCTGATCTCAACAAGGACTTCTTCTCCATCATCTGAGCCATCTGTCAGGGTGCCGCTGCTCTCTATAGGCTCATATTCTGAGGCAGATTCTGTCAGAGAGGCTTCCCCTTCACGCTCATCTGACATGCTCAGAATACTGTAGGCCTCTTCATTACGAGTACAGTACCTTTCTTTGAACATTTTGGCCACTAAATTTACAGGTTTCCCTCATGGGAAAAAGAGCACCTGGCTGTCAGGTACTGCTTGAACCACTACAAATAAAATGCGGTTTTGTGAAAAATTACTGTACACTGACACTACTAATGGCACTGGCTGGGTGGCAGGGGTGATCAATTACTAATTAGGTGACTTATGAAGGCAATTGGTTCCACTAGATTTTAGTTAGGGGTATCAGAGTAAAGGGGGCTGAATACAAATGCACGCCACACTTTTCAGATATTTGTAAAAAATGTTTAAAACTATTTATCATTTTCCTTCCACTTCACAATTATGTGCCACTGTGTGTTTGTCGATCACATAAAATCCCAATACATTTACATTGATGGTTGTATCATGAAAAACTTTGGACAATTTCAAGGGGTATGAATACTTTTTCAAGGCACTGTATGCAACATGGCATTATTATATTACAACAGGGTATAAAAGTCAACATGACAAAATGTGGAAATTTTCAAGAAGGGTGAATACTTTGTCAATAGGATTTTTTCGTCATACCGGTAATATCCTTTTCTTTGAACACATCACGGGACACAGAGTTAGATTAATATTCATTACCTACTGGGTTATTCTTCATCATGTGAATGGGCACTGGTAGACAAAGTGATCCCCTATTTAACCCCTCCCATACAGGAAGCACTTCAGTTTTGTAGCAAGCACTGAATCCTCAAAAAAAAGTGGGAGTGACCTCTGTGTCCCCGTGATGTATTCAAAGAAAAGGATTTTACATGTAAGTATGACGAAAAAATCCTATTTTCTTTATCATACATCATGGGACACAGAGTTAGGGTAATATTGCTTACCTTGAGGGGAGGGAGACACCCTGCCAAATAGCAATCAGACCTTACATGGCAGCCCGCAGTACACTGCAGCCAAAAGCCGAATCCTCAGCTGCTCGAACATCCACTTGATAAAATTTTGTGAACGTATGCACCGAAGACCAGGTGACAGCCTTACAAATCTGAGCCACAGATACCTAATGGCGAAAAGCCCAGGAGCTTCCTACACCCCTGGTAGAATGAGCTCTCACCCTGAAGGGAGGAACTTTACGTTTCAGACCATAGGCCTGAATGATCAATTAACAGATCCAATTGGCAATGGAAGTTTTGGAAGCTGCCTGCCCCTTCTTGGGTCCTTCTGGTAAAACAAAAAAGGAGTCTGATCCTCGGATCTCCGCAGATCTAGACAAAAACTCTGTCTGCTCGGACAACGTCCGTCGGAAGATAGACGACTGCATTCCTAAAACGAGGCTGAGAGAAAAAAGAAGGCAAAATGATGTCCTGATTTAGATGAAAGGCTGACAGCACCTTTGGCAAGAAGGATGGAATAGGAAACAACACCACCTTGTCGTAGTGAAGAATTAGGTATGGCTCCCTACATGAAAGGGCCGCTAATTTCCGACAATCTTCTAGCCGAGGAGATGGCCACCAGGAAGGCTAGCTTGCGTGACAGCAAGACTAATGGAATTTCCTTGATAGGCTTAAATGGTTGTTTCTGTAACACAGCACCAAATTTAACCACTTCAGATCCGCGCTATAGCCAATTGACGGCTACAGCATGGATCTGCTTTGCCGGGAGGCCGCCAATAGACGTCCTCCCCTGTGCGCGCCTCTAGGCTCGCTCTGGCAGCCGCCGGTGGCGCGCACCACCGCATGCTGCATGAGCGTGGCCGCGGGTCGGGCGGACTCTATGTCCGCCGGAGACCCGCAATCTGGTCACAGAGAGCCAGAATGGGGAACCGCTGATGTAAACACTGCGGTTCCCGCTCTGTGAAGGGGGGCAGGACAGATCTACTGATCCCTGTGATCGGGATCAGTTAGATCGGTTATGTCCCTGTTAGCCCCGCACCCACACAGTTAGAACACAGTGAGGGAACACATTTAACCCCTTGATCTCCCCCTTAGTGTTAACCCCTTCCCTGCCAACGACATTTACACAGTAATCAGTGTATCTTTAGATCTGATCGCTGTATAAATGTCATTGGTCCCAAAAAAAAAAAAAGTGTCAAAAATGTCTGACATGTCCCCCGCAATATCGCAGTCCCGATAAAAAAAAGAAATAAATAAATCGCAGATCGCCGCCATTACCAGTAAAAAAATAAAAACGCCATAAACCAATTTCCATAGTTTGTAGGCGCTATAACTTTTGCGCAACCCAATCAAAATACGCTTATTGCGGATTTTTTTACCAAAAATATGTAGAAGAATACGTATACGTAAGAATACAGGAATAAATGTGTTTTTCTATTTTTGGATATTATAGCAAAAAGTTTAAAAAAAAAAAATTCTTTTTTCAAAATTGTCGCTTTTTTTTGTCTATAGCGCAAAAAATAAAAGCCACAGAGGTGATCAAATACCACCAAACGAAAGCTCTGTTTGTGGGGAAAAAAAAAAGGACATCAATTTTGTTTGGGTACAACGTGGCACGACTGCGCAATGGTCATTCAAAGAGTGACAGTACTGAAAACTGAAAAGTGGTCCAGGCAGGAGGGGGGTTTAAGTGCCCAGTAAGCAAATGGTTAAGTCCCAATGACACATAGGTGACCTAATGGGGGGAAGCAAACTAGTTTATCCCCGTCATAAAGGATCGGACCAGCGAATGAGAGGCTAAAAGGCCTTTGGAAGAATACTGACAGGGCCGAAATCTGACCTCTGACTGTACTGAAGGCCAATCTGATTTGCACAACCGACTGTACAAAAGAGAATTTGGGTATTTTCGAGGATGCAATTTTCTGGCTTCACACCAAGCAATATAAGTCTTCTAGACCTTGTGATAGATCTTCTTAGTGACTGCTTTCCTAGAAATCACTAGGGTTGACACCACTGGTGCTCAGATGCCACGATCATTCAGCACCCTGGCTTCAATAGCCATGCCATCAAATTTAGAGACTGGAAATTGGGGTGGAATATAGGACCTGGAGAAAAAGGGATTTTTTTATAACTTACCGTAAAATCCTTTTCTCTGAGTTCACTGACAGACGCAGCTCTTCATTAGACAAGTGGGGGGGTTATGCTCATATCACAAGGAGTAGACTAGGCAAAATAAAACAAAAGCATAGGTTGGCCCCTCCCAGGGGGCCGTCCTCACCCTAGCATATAACCCCCTGCTAGACAATAGCATATCAGTTCATAACAAGCCGTACAAACTCAACAGAGGGGTGGGTGCTGCGTCTGTCAGTGAACTCAGAGAAAGGGATTTTACGGTAAGTTATAATAAAATCCCTTTTACTCTTACGTTCACTGACAGACGCAACCCTTCATTAGACAAGTGGGGATGTCCCAAAGCTGTGTCAAACAAGAGGGGCGGGCAGACTATAACAACTGTACCAAACAAAAAAAGCCCTCTTAGGCGGCGCCAGTTGCGCCTATACTGCCGCTTGCAAAACTTTGCGGCCAAAAGCAGCATCCACGGATGCTGAAACATCAACTTTGTATAACTTAGTAAACGTGTGAAGCCCAAGTAGCTGCTTTGCACACCTGAGACACCGAAGCCTGGTGTCTATAAGCCCAGGAAGTACTAACTGCCCTGGTGGAATGAGCCGTGACTGGGAAAGGGGGAACCTTGCCCCGAAACTCATATGCATGAGTCACGGTCTTCCTGATCCAATGAGAAATGGTAGCTGACGAGGCCGCCATGCCTTTGGGCGAACAATCCGTCAGCACAAGTAAAGAATCAGACTTCCGAAAGGAAGCTGTAGAAAACAAATACACCCGCAAGGCCCTCACCACATCCAAAGAATGTAGTTCAAATTCCTTGGGATGCGACGGGTGCGGGCACAATGAGGGAAGAACAATATCCTCATTCAAATGAAAAGAAACCACCTTCGGAAGGAAAGGGGAAGGTCGCAAACGGACGTAACAGCCACCAAGAAAGCCACTTTCTGCGACAACTGTAAGGGAATGTCCCTAATCTTTTCATATGGTGGCTTCCGAAGTACAGAAAGCACCAGATTCAAATCCCACGGTGCCAAAGGCGACCGTATCCGAGGAGCCACATGACGTACACCCTGTACAAATGTACAGATCAACGAATGTGACGCCAAGGGTCATTGAAAAAGAACCGTCAGAGCCGAAATCTGACCCTTAAGCGTACTTAACGCCAGGTTCTTGTCAAGTCCCTGCTGCAAAAAAGTCAGCACCCTGGACACTGCATAAGAGCGGGGATTCCAACCACCCGCCTCACACCAGGCAATATAGGCCTTCCAGGCCCTATGATAAATCTTACATGAAGTAAACTTGCGCGCTTCAATCATAGTAGGGATCATGGAGTCAGAGACACCCCTATCCCTCAACACCTGGGACTCAATAGCCAAGCCGTCAAAACCAGCGAAGGTAAAGCAGGGTGCAAGATGGGTCCCTGAGACAGTAGGTCTTCGCAAAGTGGAAGACGCCACGGGACATCTGCCACCATCTGTACCACATCGCCGTACCAAGGATGGACGGGATTCCCTCTGCTTCTATCCTGCGCAGAACTCGCGGCAGAAGCTTCAGAGGAGGAAAGACGTACAGTAGCCGATACCGACCCCAGGGTGCTACCAGTGCGTCCATGGCGACCGCCAACGGATCTCTTGTTCTGCACACAAAGGTCCGTACCTTGTAATTGAATCTGGAGGCCATGAGGACCTACTCTGGCGTGCCCCACTTGAGGCAAATCTGGCGGAACACTTCTAGATGTAGGGACCATTCCCCCTGCTCCAGAGTCCGGCGGCTGAGAAAGTCCACCTGCCAGTTTTCCACGCCTGGAATGTAGATTGTGGAGAGAGCTGGCATGTGAAGTTCTTCCCACCGAAGGATCAGAGTCGTCTCCGCGGCTGCTGCCGAGCTTCTCATTCCGCCCTGATGGTTCACCTATGCCACAGCCGTGGCATTGTCTGACTGAACCCGGACAGGGAGGCCTCGCAGCCTTGTCGATCAACGGAATAGACAAAGTCTGATCGCTCTCAGCTCCAGTACATTTATTGGAAGACAAGCTTCCTGAGCTGACCAACGGCCCTGGGCAGAGAACTGACCCAGGGTCCCTCCCCAGCCCGATAGGCTGGCATTCGTCGTTACTATCGACCAATTGAGGGGGAGGAAACGTTTTCCTAATTCCAGGGCTGGAGCCCGAATCCACCAAACCAAGGATCCCCGGGACTGATGATCCAACCTGATCAGTCTGTCTAGGGATAGGGGAGATTTGTCCCATTGCGACCAAATCGCCTTCTGCAGGAGCTGAGTGTGACTCTGGGCGTAAGGTATTGCTTCGAAAGCCGACACCATAAGCCCCAACACTCGCATACAAAACCGTAAGGAGGACCACTAGCGTAATAACAGGGTTTGCACTGCTGCCTGAAGTGTCAGGAGCTTGTTTGGCGGTAAAAACACCCTTGCCTGCACCGTGTCCAGAATCAGACCCAGGTATTCCAGACGGCAGGATGGAGTCAACGACGACTTCTGCAGGTTGGTCAGCCAACCGAAATCTTAACGTTGACACCGTGATTATCACGTTCTCCTCCAGAGCTGTGGCCGACTCTGCTCTCAGGAGTAAATCGGCGAGGTATGCTACCACCGCGATACCTCTCTGTCTCAATAGCGCCAGCATCGGGGCCACCACCCTGGTGAACACTCAGGGAGCCGAAGCCAGACCGAAGGGGAGAGCCACCAACTGGAAATGCTGATCCCCCACTGTGAAACGCAGGAAACGCTGGTGCCTGTGACAAACTGGAACGTGGAGATACGCGTCCTTGATATCCAGGGATGCCATGAATTCCCCTTGGTGCAGGGCGGCCACGACCGAGCGGATGGACTCCATCCTGAATCTTTTTGTCCTTACAAAGCAGTTTAGTGCCTTTAGATCCAGAACTGGCCTGACACCGCCCTTTTTGGGCACCACAAAGAGGTTTGAGTAAAACCCGTGAAATCTTTCCACCGTGGGTACCGGTACAATCACCCCTTGTTCGGCAAGCGCCCGAACGGCGCCTAGAAGCACCTCTCGATGCCCCTGAGGGAGTCTTAAGTTCGAAGGGAAGAACCTTTCTGGGGGTAAAGAGATGAACGCTATCCTGTACCCAGAGGACACCACCTCCAGCACCCACCGATCGGTGATGCGGGCAGTCCATCTGTCTGCGAACCCCAGTAACTGGCCCCCCACCCGCGAGTTGGGCGGGGGCAACAAGTGCTTTAGACACTGCCTCCGTGCGGCGATCGGCTGCCTCTTTAAATGACGGAGACCCCTCCAAGGGAATGGTCGTTGCTTTATTCAGGTGGGCCACCGGTGGGTCCACTGCTGGGGAAGCCCATCTCTTAGTAAAGCTATCCTCAAAGGGGTAGCGAACAGCAAAGTGTTTGGGTAAAGCAAATTCCAGCTTGTAACCGCGGGATACTGTCGAGGTGACCCACTCGTCCTGAACCACTGTTCTCGAAAAGTCAGCAAAGTGCAGCAGCCTTTCCCCACCTGATAGCGTGGGGGCATCCCCTCAAAAAGAGGGCTTGGTGCTGGGTTTAGAAGAATTTTGGACCCAGGGTTTCTTCTGGCCCTGGAAACTGGCTCTAGTGCCCTGTTGGCAGCAGAACTGCCTTGGCACTGAGATACTGGAGGAAGCGGCCCCTGAAGTTTTAAACAAGGGACGCCTGGTCCTTCTCTTCACAGGAAGTGGAGAGTTCTTCCCTCCGGAAATCTGTTGGTTTTATTTGTCTAAATCAAACATTCCCCATGAAAGGGGAACCCTGCCAACAACTTCTTGCAAGGAAGCTCGGGCTAACCAGTTTTTAAGCGCTTACCTACTGGGCACTTAAACCCCCCTCCTGCCAAAACCAATTTTCAGCTTTCAGTGCTCTCACATTTTGAATGACTCACATACTCATGCAACACTGTACCCATATGATTTTTTGTATTTTTTTTTCATACAAATAGATCTTTCTTTTGGTGGTATTTAATCACTACTGTTTTTTTTTTGCGCTATAAATGAAAAAAGTAAAAATTTTGCAAATTAGTAATTTTTCTTCCTAAATGTTGGCCACAATTTATGCTGCTACATATCTTTGGTAAAAATAACCCATACTGGATTATTTGGTCTGTGTGAAAGTTAGAGAGTAGGGATGGGCCGAACACCCCCCGGTTTGGTTCGCACCAGAACATGCGAACAGGCAAAAAAATTTGTGCTAACACACGAACACCATTAAAATCAATGGGACTCGAACATGAAAAATCAAAAGTGCTCATTTTAAAGGCTTATATGGCAGTTATTGCCATAAAATATGTATAAATGCAAAAAAAAGTTTTATAATCAATCGTTTTTCAGGAGCAGTGATTTTAATAATGCTTAAAGTGAAAAAATTAAATATTCCTTTAAAGATTGAGCCTGGGGGGTCCCCTTAGTATGCCTCTAAAAGGGTGCATCTCTGATGTTTAGAACAGTGCCACTACAAAGTGACATTTGTAAAGGAAAATTTGTCATTTAAAACAGCTTGTGTCTGTAATGTATTGCCGATTTCCGGCAATATAGATAAAATCACTGAAGCATTGCTTTGCGCCCCCCCAGTCCATACCAGGCCCTTTGGGTCTGGTGTGGATTTTAAGGGGAACCCCGTGCCGAAATGTAAAAAAAAATTGCTTAGGGTCCCCCCCCCCCCCAAAGTCCGTACCAGACCCTTCAGGTCTGGCATGTATTTTAAGGGGAACACTGCACCAAAATTTAAAAAAATAAATTGCGTAGAGTTCCCCCCCAAAGTCCATACCAGGCCCTTCAGGTCTAGTATGGATTTTAAGGGGAACCCCAAATTCTTTTAAAAATGGCATAGGGGTCCCCCAAAATCCAAACCAGACCCTTATCCGAGCACGCAGCCCTGGCATGGCAGGAGGGGGTGGGGACAAGCGAGCGCCCCCTCCCTGAACCGTACCAGGACACATGCCCTCAACATGGAAAGGGTACTTTGGGGTCCCCAAAACACCTTGTCCCCAAGTAGATGTGGAGAAGGGCCTCATCCCCACAACCTTGCCAGTGGTTGTGGGGGTCTGCAGACGGGGGCTTATCGGAATCTGGAAGCCCCCTTTAATAAGGGGGCCCCCAGATCCCGACCCCCCCTATGTGAATAGATATGGAATACATTGTACCCCTACCCATTCACCAAAAGGAGTGTAGTGGTACAAAAAATATGAGGCATTTTTTAAAAAGGCCTTTATTGTGTAAAATGGCTCTTCTCTTCTTTCTTCCTCTGGTCTTCCTCCATCTTCTTCTGCATGGCTTCTTCTTCTGGTCTTCTGCTTCTTCTTTCGTTCTTCTTCCTTCCTCTCGTCGCCTTCAATCTTCATCATCATCTTGTTCTTTCACCGCCACCGTCCTGCTGCCGCTGCTGTGCCGTCCAAAGGCGACGCTCAGAATGGGAGGTCTTCAGTTTGACATTTCTTTTATAAGAAGGGGTGGGGCCATCCGGTGACAAATGGGAGACCCGCCCCCTCTGACATCACATGACAGAAGGGGGCGGGACACTTGATTATGTCACTATGGGGCCCCGTCCTTACCTATAAAATAAATGTCAAACTGAAGAACGCCCTTCGTGGGCATCGCCTCTGGATGGCACAGTGACGGCAGTGGTGGTGAAAGAGAAAGATGGAAATTGAAGACGACGAGAGGAAGGAAGAAGACAGAAGACCAGAAGGACTGGGGCAGGAGAACATGGAGGAAGACTGGAAGAAGAAAAGAAGAAGAAAAGAGCTATTTTATACAATAAAAGGACTTTAATAACTGCCTCATATTTTTTTGTACCACTACACTCCTTTTTTGGTGAATGGGTAGGGGTACAATGACTGAGGAGGGGGGGGGGGGGGTCGGGATTTGGGGCCCCCTTATTAAACTTGTTCTTTTTTACTTTTACACTGTCCATGTAAAAAGAAAAATTGGGTCACTTTTATTCCTATTACAAGGAATGTAATCATGCCTTGTAATAGAAAAAAGCTTGACAGGACTTCTTAAATATGAGATCTGGGGTCAAAAAGATCTCAAATCTCATATTTACTCTTGAATGCAGTATAAAAAAATAAAAAATAAAAAAAATAAGAAAAAATGGCTCCTTTAACCACTTCAGCCCCAGAAGGATTTCCCATGGTAGGACCAGAGCATTTTTTGAGATTCGGCACTGCATCGCTTTAACTAACAATTGCGCAGCCATGCGAAGTTATACCCAAACTAGATTAGGGTCCTTTTTTTCCCCACAAATAGAGCTTTCTTTTGATGGTATTGGATCACCTGAGTCATTTCTGATCACCGCTATAAACAAAAAAAGAGCAACAATTTAGCAAAAAAAAAAAAAATCAATATTTTACTTTTTGCTAAAATACAAATCCAAAAAAAATATATAAAAAAAAAAACGAATTTATTGAGTTTTGGCAGATTTATATTATTCCTCATATTTTTAGTAAAAAACCCCCAAAAAAACGCAATTGGCGTTCATTGATTGGTTTGCGCAAAAGTTGCCACGTTTACAAACCATGAGAATTAATTTCTGGCGTTTATCGGGACTGACATTGGGGCAGACAGGACGGACATTTTTGACACTTTTCTGGGACCAATGACATTTATACAGCGATCAGAATTTTATTTTGTTTTTCTCATAAAGTTTTATTTGAAAATCGTCATAACAAATGTTTACAACCGGTAATATCCATGAAATTACAGATATCTTTGTACAAATAAAGAGATCATAGTGGGTTGACAGCATATTTGGGTGTATAGATAAGGCAAGTGAAGTCAACATCATCTAGAAAAGAGTGGCAAACATAGTGATGGCATATTACTACATATATGTAATTTTGAAATACAAAGATAGCATAAAAAGGAAAGGGTACGGTTTCAAGATGTATGGAGCTTATGTATAACATGCCTACTGGTAAGCTAATGTAAATATATGGAGTCTATTTAAACAGCACCGGTGAATTTTTATATTTGAATAAGCAAAAAAAAAAGGTAGACGAAAAGGGGAGCCTGGGGAGAAAAGAGAGAGAGGAGAGGGGAGGGGTAGTAAGAGGGGAGAAATGGGAGAAGAGGAGATAGGTGTCCCTGTCTAGCGAGTCCCTTGCCCCCCAAAGGTAGCGGGGATGGGTGCCCCCAGGAAACTAGTAAGTCTCCAGGAGCTAGGTTACGTTAACAAGGGCATTTTGTAGGGTCCCCGACTTCCTAACATATGGGTCAGGGATCCCTCTTTAAGGGAAAGAGATCACCTGTTGTGGGGGAAGAAATGTGTTTTAATTTTCCAAAAAGGGATTTAATTGAAAGATCACCAGGATACGGTGTACAATTACGTCCGTGGGGTTCACATATAACACAGGTGCAACAGTTTAAATGTCTAATATATCAGAATCAAGAGTATTCCATGTCATCTTTGTGTAAGACTTCCATTGCTCCTACTACGTTTTTATGTATATCAGCCTTACATGTGTTCTCAGATTAGAAGGTGGAGACCTGTGGGGCATACGTAATGTGGGAGTAGGAGGCGGCAAGGGAGCCAGAGATGTGTGTAAGGAAGAGGTTGGTTCACATGCGTTTCTCTTAGGACATGGGTTGCGTTGAGGCTCAGTTATTGCATACGTTGAACTCTATAGGGGATGTAGTGTGGTTATGGGTGCATTATGTGTATTTGGTGGATTCTGTGACTCATTACTGATTTGGGACTTAGAGTCGCTCTTATGGCCTTCCCATCCCCCTCATGCGACCAGCGCTGTTGGGTGGTATGGCAGGAAGAGTGAGAGTGTAGGGGGGGGTGAGGGGAGTGGGGGGAGTAAGGGGGCGGGAAGGAGGTATAGGGGGGAGCTCCTTATCTGTATTTTATGGGTTGTGGTGTGGGACTTGGTCCTAGCTCGATTGAAGAGCAAATTAGGCATCTGTTATGTTGTTGTTGTTGCAGAATTTAAATATACACTGATTACTGTATAAATGTCATTGGTAGTGAAGGGGTTAATTTGGGGGGGAGGGCGCTCTAGAGGTTAACTGTGAGGGGGCTGGGCTGGTGCAGGGGAACCTTCATGTTTACATCGCCGTTTCCCCGTTTTTCTTCTGTGGTAAGCAATCGCGGCTTGCCGGCAGACATCGGGTACAGCGGGCATGAGAGCGCGCCGAAGGCAGCGCGCTCCCGCCTGATAGCCGCGCATGCCGCCATTTAAAGACAGTGATTTGCAGGACGCTGCCACTCTGCAGCAGTAAATGTATGCAAGCCTGTCAGGAACCGGCAAACCACTTCAATGCCAGGCATTTAGAGCACTTCCCTACCAGACCAATTTTCAGCTTTCAGTGCTGCTGCGCTTTGAATGACAATAGCGCGTTCATAAAACGCTGTACCCCAAAGATTTTATCATTTTGGTCCCACAAATAGAGCTTTCTTTTGGTGGTATTTGATCACCTATACGGTTTTTATTTTATGCGCTACAAATAAAAAAAGACCGAACATTTAAAAAAAAAAAAAAATGGAGTTAGACTCACTGGTAACTCTGTTTCCAGGAGTCTTCCAGGGCAACCCTTGAGAGATGGAGCTCATCACACCTGACAGGAAACACATTGCCACGGCTCTTTAAAAGGCGGTCCCTCAGGCATCTGCTCAGTTTTTTGTGTTTCCTCGGCCGAGACATGTTGCAGGAGGAACCGTCTTTTATATAGTGATTAAAACTCTATTACAAAGTAGCAAACCAGTTACGAGGGCAATTTACCAGAAGGTTTGGATGAGATTTAATTTGTGGTTATCATAAGCAGGAGAAGAGGAAGTTGATTCTCCAACAATTCTAGATTTTTTGCAGGAGGGCCTGGACAAGGGTCTAGCCTTAAGCACATTTAAGGTAAAGATCGCAGCCCTCTCAGTGTATTTGCAGCATTCCTTGCAGTAGGACCCACTCATAAGTAGATTCTGCAAGGCAGTTTCTAGGATACAACCTATTTGTCGTAAGACCCCAAAATGGGATTTATCTATTGTTTTGAAGGCTATTACGGATCCTTTTGAGCCATTATCAGAAGCCTCCATAAAGCGGATTACACTCAAGACTGTTTTTCTTATTGCTATGACATCAGCTTGCAGAATCAGCAAACTACAGGCTCTGTCCATCAGGGAGCCTGACGGAAGACGACTGGGGAAAAAAAGTTTCTTGGTTTCTGTCACAAAACTTTGTAAATAAGTACATTTTCTCCATCACTGATGGGCACTGATGAGGCAGTACTGATGAGGTGGCACTGACGGGCACATATATGCAGCACTGATGGGCACTGATAGGCGGCACTGATAAGCAGCACTGACAGGCACTGATGGCCACTGATAAGCAGCACTGATAGGTGGCACTGACGGCCACTAATAAGCAGCACTGATGGGCACTGATAGGTGGCACTGGTGGGCAGCAGATGACAGATGTACTAATAGAGGCCCATTCCCTGGTGGTCTAGGGTGGCATCTGAAGTTGGCATTGAGTGCCATCCATTTTGGGCACTGTGCCCCTTACCGGGTGGTCTAGGGTGGGCTCCCTGGTGGTCTAGGATCGGCTTCCTGGTGGTCACATCCCTGGTGGTTACTGGGCAGGCTCCCTGGTAGTCTAGGGTGGCGATCTTAGGGGGGGCTGCGCTGATCAGCAATCGGCACAGAACCCCCCCCCCCCCCGTCAGGAGAGCAGCCCATCGGCTCTCCACTATTGCATCTGTAGATGCGAGTAGTGGAAAAGCCGATAAACGGCTTTTCCTGCTTACACTGTGACCAGCCACGATTGGTCACGGCTGATCACATGGTAAAGAGCTTCTGATGGAAGCTCTGTACCGAGATCCGTAATGCGGTGGGTCAGACTGACACGGACGCACGCCGGCATGTCATCCTGCTGGACGTCGTATGACGTCCAGTCAGGATAACTGAACCATTTCCCGGCCGTCATTCTGCATACGGCGGTAGGGAAGTGGTTAAGAGCATGACATAACATGGTCAAAAAGGTGCAGAAAAATTGGGCCCTGAGCGTTGGTGGTGGCAGAACACTCACAATTATTCTTGTTGGGCGCAGGAATGTGCCCTGCTGCTGTAATTTATTTCAAAAATTGTAATGACATGCCCCAGACAAACAGCTGCAGAAAAATTGGAACTTAGGTGTTGGTGGTGGCAGAACATTAACTATACTGTATATACATATTCTTACACTGCCTGAACGGACTCTAGATACTATACATCGAATTAGCTGTATATCGTCTACACTAAAGGCATTGTGTGTGTGTGTGTGTGTGTGTGTGTGTGTGTGTGTGTGTGTGTGTGTGTGTGTGTGTGTGTGTGTGTGTGTGTGTGTATATATATATATATATATATATACATACACACACACATACATACATATACAGTATCTCACAAAAGTGAGTACACCCCTCACATTTTTGTAAATATTTTATTATATCTTTTCATGTGATAACACTGAAGAAATGACACTTTGCTACAATGTAAAGCAGTGAGTGTACAGTGTAAATTTGCTGTCCCTTCAAAATAACTCAGCACACAGCCATTAACGTCTAAACCGCTGGCAACAAAAGTATTTGGACTAAACCTGGACAATATCCAAAATGTTCTCGGAGAGCTTTGACAAAAAAAGGGTCCTCTTTTCAGACCTAGAAAATGACTCAGCCAATGAGACCCTGGCGGTTACCGCATCTGATTCCTCCCCAGATAGTCACCAATCTGTTCATTCCTCTACCAACAGAGAAGCCCAGGGTTTAAACTCGGTAACCCCGGTCAACACCGAAAAGGAAAAGGAGGAGGGGGGCAAAAAACACAAGAGGAAGGCGCCACCCCATACGATCTGCAGAATTGCTCTCAACACTTAACTCAGTCATTAAACTCTCAGATAGGTCATTGACAGATATGGACATATTTTTGTTGTCTAGGGGTTTAAACTTCAGTCCTACTAATCATTTTGATCTCTTTGCTACCATTTTGGATGTCAATAGGTTTTCCAGGTCACTTACTTTGAAGAAACATTACTTTCAAGATCTGGGAGGCACCTCTGACGATTTGGTCTGGATTCAGTATTTTGCAGGTGAGTCTCTTCCCCCTCTCCAATCTTTTGTTGAGACGTGCAGTTTGCGATCTTGGTGATCTGATTAGGGAGTCTGGGCCAGACTCCGAAGACCCCCCTGGTGGTGATTCTACAGTCTCATTCAAACATAGATCTGATTTTTATCCAGTGGGGTCCCAGGTTAAGGACCTAGACTTGTTTCAAAGGTTGGTAGAGACTTGACTCACCTCGCACAGTCACAAACTGTTACAGGGAAACCAGGCAATCTCACTGGGTCTGAACAGACCTCTTTACACAACCTCTCAACAGATGACACTATTGTCTTTAAAAGTGCAGACAAAGGGGGCTCAGTGGTGGTTATGAACAGATATGTATGCTAATGAGGCTTTACGCCAATTGCAGACACTGGTACATACAAAAAATTGAGTAACCCCACTGGCCCCTTTAGGTCTGAACTTCTTAAACTCCTCGATAGAGCAGTTTCTGTTGGTATATTCTCAGCGAAGGAAAGGGATATGCTTATTCCAGATTATCCAATCACACCCATTTTCCATCATCCTCCCAAAGTTCATAAGGGGTTATCCCCCCTAACAGGCAGGCCTATAGTAGCTGGCATAGACTCTCTTAATGAAAGATTAGGAGAATGGGTGGACCAACAACTTCAGCCTATGGTCCAAGAGCTGCCTGGGTATATCAAGGATACCACACATCTATTGTCCAGCCTCCAAAATTTACGATGGCAGGAAGGATATAGATGGGTGACGTGTGATGTCTCCAGCCTGTACTCTTCCATTCCTCACCATTTGGGACTACAGGTGGTATCTTTTTACCTGAGCAGCTGTGGTGCTCTCTACCCTGTACTCCAGGAGTTCATTCTGATGTCTTTGGAATATCTACTTACGTACAATTTTTTTATGTTCGACAGGGACTATTACCTCCAACTTTGTTCTCACCATCCCTGGCTAACTTCTACATGGGATGGTGGGAAAGGACCCTTGTTTTTGGATGTGATAGTTGCCGTCGAAAGGACACAATCTTTTTGGTTGCTACATAGATGACCTGTTTATCTTCTCTGGCAATCATTTTGAACTTCAACAATGGCTTGATTTTTTTAATCACAATTCTTTAAATTTACACTTCAGAGGACATAGTTATCGGTTACATATTGACTTTTTGGATGTTAAAGCAGAACTCCAGGATTTTCAAAAAATCCCCCATTAGTACACCTCCCTACACTAAACAGTTATTACATTTGTGAAATTCCTTACCATTGAAGAGATATGTCCAATCTAATTTGCAGGAAGTGAGCTCTCTGGTTTAAATGATGCACCATGTATTTAGCTAGGAATGCTCTGTTAGAAGACTGATTGCATCATATCCTTTTCTTTCTGTTTAGCCTACATTTACCATCAGCCTTTGCACATTTCAATGAATGTGGGAGGTACACTAGCCGGTACATGTAAATGTGAATAAGCCCCTTCAACATAAATCACACCCCTCATTCTGCAGCCAGATAAACATATTGCCCTTACATGCTTTCTGTAATCATTACTGAGCTGTACACACATCCCATAATGATATATTATACACACTGTACTCTGCTGTAATTCACTATTAGAAATATTCTAACAAGCAGTGCTGGTATGGTGTATAACATCATCCCCAGCCGTACCACAGAAAGAAAGAGCCGTGATGTTTTATATCATGTGACACAAGTAAATGCCGGCATGAGAAAAACAAAGTGCAGTGCTAACCTACTAATCCATAACACAATAATGGTGGAACCCCCTAATGTATGGAAATCTCAATACACTTCAATATCACAAAACCAGCCTTTGAGATATGTAACATCATATATAACACACATCACACTGAAAATAAGACATAAAAAAATGAAACTTTGCAGGGATGGTGGAAACCCCTCCCTACATATGTATGGAAGGGTACGGTGTCACTAAACAGTGCAGTTTCATCAGTGCCACTTAACAGTGCCCATCAATGCAGTCACACAGTTCCACTTATCAGTGCCCATCAGTGCAGTCACAGTGCCCACCAGTGTCGCTTATCAGTGCCCATCAGTGCGGTGACACCATGCCCACCAGTACTGCTCACCAGTGCCCATCCTTGCGGTGACACAGTGCCCACCAGTGCCACTTATCAGTGCCCATCAGTGTAGTGACACCATGCCCCCCACCAGTGCCTCTTATCAGTGCCCATCAGTGCGGTGACACCATGCCCCCCACCAGTGCCCATCAGTGAGGTAACCCCCCACCAGTGCCTCATCAGTGCAGTAAACCCCCACCAGTGCCGCTTATCTGTGCCCATCAGTGCAGTAACCCCCCCCACCAGTGCCGCTTATCAGTGTCCATCAGTACGGTAACCTCCCACCAGTGCCGCTTATCAATCCGGTAACCCCCCCACCAGTGCCGCTCATCAGTGCCCATCGGTGCGGTAACCCCCATCAGTGCCGCTTATCAGTGCCCATCAGTGCGGTAACCCCCCACCAGTGCCGCTTATCAGTGCCCATCAGTGAGGTAACCCCCCCACTAGTGCCGCTTATCAGTGCCCACCAGTGCAGCTCATCAGTGCCCATCAGTGAGGTAACCCCCCCACCAGTGTGACTTATCATTGCCCATCAGTGATGTAACCCCCCCACCAGTGCCGCTTATCAGTGCCCATCAGTGAGGTAACCCCCCCACCCGCCCGCCGTCTTATCAATGATAGCAGAGATCTCTGCTATTTCTGGAATGCCTGGTATGTGTGACCATCACTCTGCTTTCCCCTGCCTGTATTAAACTCATACACTGCAGAGCGCAGGTCCGATGCGGCCGTGACAGGGGGAAGAGGGGTGTTCACACATGCCAGGAATTCCAGAAATACCACCATGCCCCCCCACCAGTGCCTCTTATCAGTGCCCATCAGTGCGGTGACACCATGCCCCCCACCAGTGCCCATCAGTGCGGTGACACCATGCCCCTCCACCAGTGCCCATCAGTGCGGTAACCCCCAACCAGTGCTTCTCATCAGTGTGGTAACCCCCCACCAGTGCCGCTTATCCGTGCCCATCAGTGCAGTAACCCCCCCACCAGTGCCACTTATCCTTGCCCATCAGTGATGGAACCCCCCACCAGTGCCGCTTATCAGTGCCCATCAGTGAGGTAACCCCCCATCCGCCCGCCGTCTTATCAATGATAGCAGAGATCTCTGATATTTCTGGAATGTGTGAACCTCACTTTGCTTTCCCCTGCCTGTATTAAACTCATACACTGCAGAGCGCAGCTCCGATGCGGCTGTGACAGGGGGAAGAGCGGTGTTCATACATGCCAGGAATTCCAGAAATACCAGATTTCTCCTGCTAAGACATGCCTGGTATTTCTGGAATTCCTGGCATGTGTGAACACCACTCTTCCCCCCCTGTCAGAGCCGCATCGGAGCTGCGCTCTGCAGTGTATCAGTGTAATGCAGGCAGGGGAAAGCAGAGTGATGGTCACACATTCCCTGCATTCCAGAAATAGCAGAGATCTCTGCTATCATTGATAAGACAGTGGCGGACGAGGGGGGGGGGGGGGGGGTCGCTGCCAGGTAGGAGGAGGGGGAGGAGGAAACCACCTTTATGGGCGACACAGAACAGGGGTTTGGAGACTCCCTCCGCCCACTCCAGCAAGTAAGTCCTCCTAGCTGCTGCTGCTAGAGGACTACAAGTGGGAGCTGCTAGCAGTACAGAACAGAGAGGCTGCAGAGGTCTTACAAACAGGAATAACGTTTTTTTAAGCAACTTCTCAGGCTACTACAGGGGAACTACAGAGCTCAGAAGATGATGGATGGCATAATTGGTGAAGGTAGGAGATCAGCAGTAAGGACATGGAAACATTTTTTTCCCGGAGTTCTGCTTTAAGCTTAGCTGGGATGGTCATGATATAGTTTCCACTATGTTTAAAAAACCATCTGCAGGTAACACTACTTAGGGCTGATTCCAGCCACCCTCCCCACACTGTTAGAGACATCCCTATGGGCCAATTTTTAAGGCTTAGACGTTTATGCAGCAGCAATAAAGATTTTAATGGGAAGCCACAAGCAATGGCCAATTGGGTCAAAGAAAGGGGCTATAGTGATACAATTATTAATAGAGCTTTTGTCAGGGCCAGAAATACCCTAAGATCTGACTTATTGCAATATAAAATTTCATCTAAATGAAGAAAATGTAAAGGTCTCAAACCAATTTTTTCTACTCCTTACAGCTCCAAATTTAATGGCATTAATGACAAATAGTATCACCACCAAGTACCTTCCAGTTCTTACAAATGATCCAGTTTATTCTCGTATTTTAGCCGAGGGTATACAGGTTGTATAGTTATAAGGAGTAAATACCTCGCTAGATGGAAAAATATATCTGAGTGAGTTGCTGCATAACTAGGCTTGTGCAATTAGTTTCATTCCGATTTTCGTTTTTACTGAATTTTGCAAAATTTGGCAATTCTGACAAATTCCGAATTTTCGTTTTTCCGAATCACGGTAATTCGGAAATCTGAAAATTGGAAAAAAGAATATTTGAAATCATAACTTATAACTATTAAATTATAGGTATTGGAATTTCCTTGAAAGTTTGGCTCTTAGTGAACTTAAATATGAAATTTATCACTAATAGTCATACTTTCAAGAAAATTCCAATACCTATAATTCAATAGTTATTTATTATTTCAAATATTTTCTTATTTCCGAATTTCGGAAATTCGGAAATAAGGAAGAACATTTGAAATAAGTTAATTTATTATTTTAGCTTATTATAAATAACAAGCTATTATTTCAAATTTTCTTCCTTATTTCCGACTTTTGCAGTGTGTGACTGTATATATGCATACTGTATGTATGTATGTATGTATGTATGTATGTATGTGTGTGTCTGTGTGTATACACTGGGTGTGTATATACAGTATACATACAATATACATACAGTATATGCACACCCAGTATACACACACACACAGTATGCATATATACAGTCACACACTGCAAAAGTCAGAAATAAAGAAGAACATTTGAAATAGCTTATTAACCAGTACAGGACCGCGCTATTGACAAAAGACGTCAACAGCGCGGACCTGAAAATCCGGGGGGACGTCCATGGACGTCCGCCCCTTCACACGCCCACTGCGCGCACTGCAGGGGGGCCTAAAAGTCCAGGCGCGACAACTGCAGAAAACAGTTATCGCGCCAGGACATGACCAATTATTCGATAAAGTTTACAAGAAGAAATAAAGACTGAAAACGTCACACACTGACATATATACGTATGACACACACACACATATGACCCACACGTATATGACATACATATAACATACATATGACATATATGTGTGGGTCACATATGTGTGTCTGTGTGTGTATGTATGTATGTATGTATGTATGTATGTATGTCATACGTATATATGTCAGTGTGTGACGTTTTCAGCCTTTATTCCTTCTTTTAAACTTTATTATCGAACAATAAATATTATTCGATT
>BLSH010306120.1:532529-546404 GCA_018402905.1 Glandirana rugosa | reverse complement strand
CGGGGGGACGTCCATGGACGTCCGCCCCTTCACACGCCCACTGCGCGCACTGGGCGGCGGCGGCGGCGCGCGCGCGCCGCCGCCGCACACTGCGTGGGCGTGCCCGCGGGTCGGGCGGACTCGATGTCCGCTCCTGACCCGCGATCGCCTTACAGAGCAGTAGAACGGGGAACCGCCGATGTAAACACGGCGGTTCCCCGTTCTGTGACAGGGGACATGACAGATCTACTGATCCCTGTCACTGGGATCAGTTAGATCTGTTATGTCCCGACCAGCCCATCCCCCCCACAGTTAGAACACACCCAGGGAACATTGTTAACCCCTTCACTGCCCCCTGCAGGTTAACCCCTTCACTGCCAATGACATTTATACAGTAATCAGTGGACATTTAAATTTCTGATCGCTGAATAAATGTCATTGGTCCCAAAAAAGTGTCAAAAATTACCGACATGTCCGCCCGGATATCAAAGTCCCGATAAAAATCGCAGATCACCGCCATTACTAGTAAAAAAAATAATAATAATAAAAACGCCATAAATCAATTCCCATAGTTTGTAGACGCGATAACTTTTGCGCAAACCAATCAATAAACGCCGATTGCGATTTTTTTTACCAAAAATATTTAGAAGAATATATATCGGCCAAACCCAATGAATAATTTTTTTTTTATTTTTTATTTTGGGATATTTATTAGAGCAAAAAGTAAAAAATATTGTTCTTTTTTCACAATTGTCGCTCTTGGTTTTGTTCATAGCGCAAAAAATAAAAACCGCAGAGGTGATCAAATACCACCAAAAGAAAGCTCTATTTGTGGGGAAAAAAGGACATCAATTTTATTTGGGTACAACGTCGCACGACCGTGCAATTGTCATTCAAAATGCGACAGCGCTGAAACCTGAAAATTGGTCTGGGCAGGAGGGGGGTTTAAGTGCCCAGTAAGGAAGTGGTTAAAATTTACAATTTAAAATAATAAATCAATAACTTATTATTTTAAATGTTCTTCCTTATTTTCGAAAGTCGGAAATAAGAAAGAATGTTTAAAATAATAATAAGTAACTATTAAAATTATAGGTATTGAAATTTCCTTGAAAGTTTGGCTGTTAGTGAACTTCAATATGAAATTTATCACTAATAGCCATATTTTCAAGAAATTCCAATACCTATAATAGGTATTTATTATTATTTCAAATGTTTTTCTTACTTTCGAATTTCGAAAATAAGGAAGATCATTTGAAATAATAAGTTATTAATGTATTATTTTAATTTATTATAAATAATTATAGGATATTTCAAATGCGCTTTCTTATTTCCAGAATTTCGGAAATTCAGAAATAAGGAAGAACATTTGAAATAAGTTATTAATTTATTATTTTAACTTATTATAAATTATAATAAGCTATTATTTCAAATTTTTTTCCTTATTTCCGACTTTTGCAGTGTGTGACTGTACATATGCATATTGTATGCATGTATATGTATGTACAGTCACACACTGCAAAAGTCGGAAATAAGGAAGAACATTTGAAATAATAATAGCTTATTATAATTTATAATACATTAAAAAAATAAATTCACTTATTATTTCAAATGTTCTTCCTTATTTCCGAAATTCTGGAAATAAGAAAGAACATTTGAAATAATAGCTATTTATAATAAGTTAAAATAATACATTAATAACTTATTATTTCAAATTATCTTCCTTATTTCCGAAATTCGAAAATAAAAACATTTGAAATAATAATAAATACCTATTAAATTATAGGTATTGGAATTTTCTTGAAAATATGGCTATTACTGATAAATTTCATATTGAAGTTAACTAAAAGCCAAACTTTCAAGGAAATGTCAATACCTATAATTTAATAGTTATTTATTATAATTTCAAACGTTCTTTCTCATTTCCGAATTTCGGAAATAAGGAAGAACATTTGAAATAAGTTATTAACTTATTATTTTAACTTCTTATAAATAATAAGCTATTATTATTTCAAATGTTCTTTCTTATTTCCGAATTTCCAAATTTCGGAAAAAAGGAAGAACATTTGAAATAAGTTATTGATTTATTATTTTAAATTATAAATTATAAGAAGCTATTATTTCAAATGTTGTTCCTTATTTCCAACTTTTGCAGTGTGTGACTGTATATATGCATACTGTATGTATGTGTGTGTGTGTATACTGGGTGTGTATATACTGTGTATATTGTATGTATACTGTGTATACATACAATATACATACAACATACACACAGTATACGCACACATACAGCATGCATACAGTCACACACTGCAAAAGTCGGAAATAAGGAAGAACATTTTAAATAATAGCTTCTTATAATTTATCATTTAAAATAATAAATCAATAACTTATTATTTCAAATGTTCTTCCTTATTTCCGAAATTCAGAAATAAGGAAGATCGTTTGAAATAAGTTATTAATGTATTATTTTAACTTATTATAAATAATAATAAGCTATTATTTCAGATGTTCTTTCTTATTTCCAGAATTTCGCAAATTCAGAAATAAGGAAGAACATTTGAAATAAAGGGATTTTATTATAACTTACCATAAAATCCTTTTCTCCGAGTTCACTGACAGACGCAGCCCTTCATTAGACAAGTGGGGATGTCCCAAAGCTGTGTGAATCAAGAGGGGCAGGCAACTAGAAGAACTGTACCCAACAAAAAAAGCCCTCTCAGGCAGCGCCAGTCGCGCCTACACTGCCGCTTGCAAAACTTTGCGGCCAAAAGCAGCATCCGCCGATGCTGATACATCAACTTTGTAAAAAGTAGTAAATGTGTGCACTGAGCCCCAAGTAGCCGCTTTGCACACACAAAAAGAATCAGACTTCTGAAAAGAAGCTGTAGAAAACAAATACACCCGCAAGGCCCTCACCACATTCAAAGAATGTAGTTCAAATTCCTTGGGATGCGACGGGTGCGGGCAAAATGAGGGAAGAACAGTATCCTCATTCAAATGAAAAGAAGAAACCACCTTCAGAAGAAAATAAGGGGAAGGTCGCAAAACCGCCTCGTCCTTCTGAAGGACCAAGTAAGGTGACTTGCAGGATAACGCTACCAACTCAGACACCCGCCTAGTGGACGTAACAGCCACCAAGAAAGCCACTTTCTGGGACAACTGTAAGGGAATGTCCCCAATATTCTCATATGGTGGCTTCTGAAGCAGAGAAAGCACCAGATTCAAATCCCCCGGTGCCAAAGGCAACGTATCCGAGGAGCCACATGACGTACACCCTGTACAAAAGTACAGATCAACGAATGTGACGCCAAGGGTCGTTGAAAAAGAACCGTCAGGGCCAAAATCTGACCCTTAAGCGTACTTAACGCCAGGTTCTTGTCCAGTCCCTGCTGCAGAAAAGTCAGCACTCTGGACACCGCACAAGAGCGTGGGTTCCAATCCCCTGCCTCACACCAGGCAATATAGGCCTTCCAGGTCCTATGATAAATCTTACGCGAAGAACCCTTACGCGCTTTAATTATAGTAGGGATCACGGAGTCAGAGACACCCCTATCCCTCAACACCTGGGAATCAATAGCCAAGCCGTCACAGCCAGCGAGGGTAAAGCAGGGTGCAAGATGGGTCCCTGAGACAGTAGGTCTTCGCGAAGTGGAAGACGCCACGGGACATCTGCCACCATCTGCACCACATCGGCTTACCAAGGACGCCGAGGCCAATCCGGAGCTACCAGGTTCACATATGCCACAGCCATGGCATTGTCCGACTGAACCCGGACAGGGAGGCCTCGCAGCCAGCTCCAGTACATTTATCGGAAGACAAGCTTCCTGAGCTGACCAACAACCCTGGGCAGAAAACTGACCCAGGACCCCTCCCCAGCCTGATAGGCTGGCATCCGTTGTTACCATCGACCAATTGAGGGGGAGGAAACATTTTCCTAATTTTAGGGCTGGAGCCCGAATCCAAACCAAGGATCCCCGGTACTGATGATCCAACCTGATCAGTCTGTCTAGGGAAATGGGAGATTTGTCCCATTGCGACAAAATCGCCTTCTGCCGGAGCCAAGTGTGACTCTGGGCGTAAGGTATCACTTCGAAAGCTGACACCCTGAGCCCCAACACCCACATACAGAACCGTAAGGAGGACCACTGGCATGATAACCGGGTTCGCACTGCTGCCTGAAGTGTTAGGAGCTTGTTTGGCGGTAAAAACACCCTTGCCTGCACCGTGTCCAGAATCAGACCCAGGTATTGCAGACGGCAGGATGGAGTCAACGACGACTTCTGCAGGTTGATCAGCCAACTGAAATCTTTTAACGTGGACACCGTGATTATCACGTTCTCCTCCAGAGCTGCGGCCGACTCTGCTCTCAGGAGTAAATCGTCGAGGTATGCTACCACCGCGATACCCCTCTGTCTCAACAGCGCCAGCATCGGGGCCACCACCTTGGTGAACACTCGGGGAGCCGAAGGCAGACTGAAAGGGAGAGCCACAAAACTGGTAATGCAGATCCCCCACTGCGAAACGCAGGAAACGCTGATGCCTGTGACAAACTGGAACGTGGAGATACGCGCCCTTGATATCCAGGGACGCCATGAATTCCCCTTGGTGCAGGGTGGCCACGACTGAGTGTATGGACTCCATCCTGAATATTTTTTGTCTTTACAAAGCAGTTTAGTGCCTTCATGTCCAGAACTGGCCTGACATCGCCCTTTTTTGGGCACTACAAAGCGGTTTGAGTAAAACCCGTGAAATCTTTCCACCGTGGGTACCGGTACAATCACCCCCTATTCGGCAAGAGCCCAAACGGCGCCTAGAAGCGCCTCCCGATGCTCCTGAGGGAGTCTTAAGTTCGAAGGGAAGAACCTTTCTGGGGGTAGAGAGAAGAATTCTATCCTGTACCCGGAGGACACCACCTCCAGCACCCACCGATCGGTGATGCGGGCAGTCCATCTGTCTGCGAACCCCAGTAACCGGCCCCTCATCCGAGAGTCGGGCGGGGGCAACCCATCATGCGGAGGTTGACTTATACTTCGTTTTTTCAGACTTGCATTGCCAGGGCCTTTTACTGGGCCCAGCAGAAGCCTTACCGGACTTGAAGCCCTTAACTGCTGAGCCGGGGCGCACGAAAAAACTTCTTCTGGCCTGAAGAAACAGGGCCCTGCCTACGGTGAAAATCCCGCCATTTTGGCTCTGGAAGGAAAGTACTCTTCCCTCCCGTGAAATCCTTAATGATTTCATCCAACTGTGGGCCAAACAGATGCCCTCCCTGAAAGGGAAGATCCGTAAGCGCTTTCTTCGACGCCTGGTCGCCTGACCAAGAGCGGAGGCACAGCACCCGCCTGATAACAATTGCAAAAACAGACATTTTTGACAGTATGGGAAGTAGGTCCAATGCAGTATCGCATAGGTAGCAGAGACCCTCTTCCAAGTGTTGTGCCCGTTGCACCTCAGCCTGCGCACACTCACAAGCCAAACCGGAGTGTAATGTGGTAGGGCACTCGAAAAGA
The DNA here is from genome assembly GCA_018402905.1 of Glandirana rugosa. NCBI lineage: Eukaryota > Metazoa > Chordata > Amphibia > Anura > Ranidae > Glandirana > Glandirana rugosa. The sequence goes on along the minus strand of BLSH010306120.1, from coordinate 540,918 downwards.
GATTGCGCCGCCATAGCAGCCGCCAGAGCTGGCCGCATGGCAGACCCAGCCAACAAGAACAGTGCCTTAGACACTTCCTCCATGTGGCGATCGGCCGCCTCTTTAGATGACGGAGACGCCTCCAAGGGAATGGTCGTTGCCTTAATCAGACGGGCCACCGGTGGGTCCACTGCTGGGGAAGCCCATCTCTTAGTAAAACGATCCTCAAAGGGGTAGTGAACAGCAAAGCTTTTGGGTAAAGCAAAGGAATTTTGCGGCCGCAGCCATTCCTTGAACACCGCCTGTTCAAAAACCTGATCATAAGGGTAGGCCCTGGGGGAGCTAGGGGGCTTAAGCGACCCAAAAATATATGCGGACTCATGCGACTCCCCTGCTTGGTCAAGCCGCATGGACTCGCGAATATCAGTGATCAGGGCAGCCACTATCGCTTTGTCGCACGAAGATGAAGCCCCCTGCTCATCTTAACCGTCTAAGGGTATCAGTTCACCCTCTGATAGCTCCACGGGGGTTCCCGTGACCACCGAGGCGCTCTCCGGTTCCGAATCCTCCCCGAAGAATGACGGGGGGCCGGCTTTTTGGAGCCCCCCAAAGTCGGGTCCCCCGCCCGAGGAAAGAATTCACCAAATACTGCCCTCAGCTGTTCCAAGGACACCAGGGACCCCGGCGAGGATTGTTGCTCCGCAGGTACCCCTGCCATAGCACTGCCGGCCTCTGACATCCCAGACTTCCGGCACCCCCACTGTGTGACCACCACCTCTACCCCACCAATTAGCCAGGGAGACCCGGAAGGATTGCACCCACTGCTACCACCCAGGGAGAGCCAGCTATACTTGCTGTTTTTTGATGCCTCAGCGCTGTGACCAGAATGAGCAATGAAAAAACACTCCACTTCAAGAGCCACGCTGTCCAAGCGAAAACGGAAGTGCCTCTGCAGTTTTTATCACTTCCCCGTAATACCGAGAAAAGCCACTGGGGGCCGCCAGAGGACAGGCTGAAAACCACATGGGCTACAGAAAAATGGCCGCTGGCATCAAAACATGCCGAGCTACGGCAAAATGGCGGCGAACGAACGGTGATCCACCACAAAATGGCGGTGAATCGCCTGAATACAGTGCTCAAAACGGTCAGTGCGGGGTGCGGTCCGTGGGGGGGGGCGAAACGGGAGATTACAACCCCAGATGCGTCCCCACTAATAAGCCCCCACCGGCCGGCTACCTCAGAAGCTGCCCAGGTGCCCCTAGGACGGAAGAGGGGTCCACTCACCGATCCAACGGGCACAGCGGGTGTCCACCTGGAGCAGACTTTCCTCCCCATGGAGAGGGATGCTGCTGGCCAAGCCACTGGACAGGATTAAACCAGTCACTGGGCACAAGTGGGATCAGCCACTGGCAGCTCGCATGGAACGGGCCCTATGCGGCGTGTCCCTGCCAAGGCTAAGGGTAGCTCACACAGACGTTGGCCGACTGGGGAAAGTTTTGGGATTCTAGTTATCTTCTATACCACCAGCCGGCTTCTTGATAGCAGTCTTCATCAGAAAAAACCTCAGAACGACGCAGATCCCATAGGGAACCAGGTCTAACTCCTTGCACTAGGCAAAAAAAACTGATATGCTATTGTCTAGCAGGGGCTATATGCTAAGGTGAGGACGGCCCCCTGGGAGGGGCCAACCTATGCTTTTGTTTTATTTTGCCTAGTCTACTCCTAGTGATATGAGCATAAACCCCCCTTGTCTAATGAAGGGCTGCGTCTGTCAGTGAACTTAAGAGTAATGACATTTCGCTACAATATATTAAGTGTACAACTTGCATAACAGTATTCATTTGCTGTCCCCTCAAAATAACACGCAATCATTAATGTCTAAACCACTGGCAACAAAAGTGAGTACACCCCTAAGTGAAAAGTGTCAATATTTTGTGTGGCCACCATTATTTTCCTACACGGCCTTAACCCTCTTGGGCATGAAGTTCACCAGAGCTTCACAGGTTGCCACTGGAGTCCTCTTACAATCCTCCATGACGACATCACAGAGCTGGTGGATGTTAGAGACCTTGTGCTCCTCCACCTTCCATTTGAGGATGTCTCACAGATGCTCAATAGGGTTTAGGTCTGGAGACATGCTTGGCCAGTCCATCACCTTTATCCTCAGCTTCTTTAGCAAGGCAGTGGTCATCTTGGAGGTGTGTTTGGGGTCATTATTTTGGAACACTCCCCTGTGGCCCAGGGGACCATGCTCTGCTTCAGTATGTCACAGTACATGTTGGAATTCATGGTTCCTTCAATCAACTGTAGCTCCCCAGTGCCAGCAGCACTCGTTGTCCCAGACCATGACACTCCCAACACAATGCTTGAATGCAGGCAAGACACACTTGTCTTTGTACTCCTCACCTGGTTGCCGCCACACACGTTTGACACCATCTGAACCAAATAAGTTTATCTTGGCTCTTATCAGACAACAGGACATGGTTCCAGTAATCCATGTCCTTAGTCTCCTTGTCTTCAGCAAACTGTTTGCGGGCTTTCTTGTGCATAATCTTTAGAAGAGGCTTCCTTCTGGGATGAAAGCCATGCAGACCAATTAAATACAGTGTGCGGCGTATGGTCTGAGCACTGACAGGCTGACCCCTTCAACCTCTGCAGCAATGCTGGCAGCACTCATACGTCTATTTCCCAAAGACAACCTCTGGATAGGACGCTGAGCACGTGCACTTAACCTCTTTGGTCAACCATGGCAAGGCCTGTTCTGAGTGGAACCTGTCCTGTTAAATCGCTGTATGGCCACCGTGCTGCAGCTTAGTTTCAGGGTCTTGGCAATCTTCTAATAGCCTAGGCCATCTTTATGTAGAGCAACATTTTTTTTTTTTTTTAGGTCCTCAGAGTTCTTTGCCTTGAGGTGCCATGTTGAACTTCCAGTGATCAGTATGAGAGAGTGAGAGCCAGAACACCAAATTAAACACACCTGCTCCCCATTCACACCTGAGACCTTGTAACACTAACGAGCCACATGACACCAGGGAGGGAAAAAGGCTAATTGGGCCCAATTTGGACATTTTCACTTAAAGGTGTACTCCCTTTTGTTGTCAGCGGTTTATACATTAATGGCTGTGTTTTGATTTATTTTGAGGGGACAGCAAATTTACACTATTATACAACCTGTACACTCACTACTTTACATTGCAGCAAAATGTCATTTCTTCAGTGTTGTCACATGAAAAGATATAATAAAATATCTGCAAAAATGTGAGGGGTGTACTCACTTTTGTGAGATAATGTGTGTATGTATGTATGTGTATATATATATATATATATATATATATATATATATATATATACACACACACACACATATACACACACACACACACGTAAGTCTCATACTTAGTCATGTATTGTAAAATAGTATCACTATGTTCAGGTTATCAAGGGCATGTTGTCTCCAACGCATTATAGCCATACTATATACAGTGGGGCAAAAAAGTATTTAGTCAGCCACCAATTGTGCAAGTTTTCACACTTAAAAAGATGAGAGAGGCCTGTAATTTTCATCATAGGTACACTTCAACTATGAGAGACAGAATGAGAAAAAAAATCCAGAAAAATCACATTGTCTGATTACTAAATAACTTATTTGCAAATTATGGTGGAAAATAAGTATTTGGTCAATAACAAAAGCTCATCTCAATACTTTGTTATATACCCTTTGTTGGCAATGACAGAGGTCAAACGTTTTCTGTAAGTCTCCACAAGGTTTTTACACACTGTTGCTAGTAGTTTGGCCCATCCCTCCATGCAGATCTCCTCTAGAGCAGTTTTGTTTTGGGGCTGTTGCTGGGCAACACGGATTTTCAACTCCCTCCAAAGATTTTCTATGGGGTTGAGATCTGGAGACTGGCTAGGCCACTCCAGGGCCTTAAAATGTTTCTTACGAAGCCACTCCTTCGTTGCCTGGGTGGTGTATTTGGGATCATGTCATGCTGAAAGACCCAGCCACGTTTCATCTTCAATGCCCTTGCTGATGGAAGGAGTTTTTTACTCAAAATCTCACGATACATGGCCCCATTCATTCTTTCCTTTACATGGATCAGTCACCCTGGTCCCTGTGCAGAAAAACAGCCCCAAAGCATGATGTTTCCACCCCCATGCTTCACAGTAGGTATGGTGTTCTTTGGATGCAACTCAGCATTCTTTCTCCTCCAAACACGACAAATTGAGTTTTTACCAAAAAGTTCTATTTTGGTTTCATCTGGCCATATGACAGACATTCCCCCAATCCTCTTCTGGATCATCCAAATGCTCTCTAGCAAACTTCAGACGGGCCCCGGACATGTACTGGCTTAAGCATGGGGACATGTCTGGCACTGCAGGATTTGAGTCCCTGGCGGCGTAGTGTGCTACTGATGGTAGCCCTTGTTACTTTGGTCCCAGCTCTCTGCAGGTCATTCACTAGGTCCCCCCGTGTGTTTCTGGGATTTTTGCTCACCGTTCATGAGATCTTGCGTGGAGCCCCAGATGAAGAGAGATTATCAGTGGTCTTGTATGTCTTCCATTTTCTAATAATTGCTCACACAGTTGATTTCTTCACACCAAGCTGCTTACCTATTGCAGATTCAGTCTTCCCAGCCTGGTGCAGGTCTACAATTTTGTTTCTGGTGTCCTTTGACAGCTCTTTGTTCTTGGCCATAGTGGAGTTTGGAGTCTGACTGTTTGAGGTTGTGGATAGGTGTCTTTTATACTGATAACGAGTTCAAACAGGTGCCATTAATACAGGTAACGAGTGGAGGACAGCGGAGCCTCTTAAAGAAGTTAAAGGTCTGTGAGAGCCAGAAATCTAGCTTTTTTGTAGGTGACCAAATACTTATTTTCCACCATAATTTGTAAATAAATTCTTTAACAATCAATGTGATTTTCTGGATTTTTTTTTTCTCATTCTGTATCTCATAGTTGAAGTGTACCTATGATGAAAATTACAGCCCTCTCATCTTTTTTAAGTGGGAGAACTTGCACAATTGGTGGCTGACTAAATACTTTTTTGCCCCACTGTATTTTCATTAGATGTTCTTGAATATTAAATTATAGTTAGTATATACGTATAGCTGGAACAAGATTAGCAAAATTACACAAATTCTATAAAAAAAATTTAGATTAATTAGAGGGAATTTAAAATGCATAACTTAACTATATAATGAGCGAGAATAAACAAACAACCAGATGCAAATTCCATCTAATTGAACTGACGACATATATGCAAAAGGCCATTGTTATGTAAAAAATGATTAGTGTATAAGCATATGTATATATTGGGCTTAAGGAGATACTGCTGCCAAGCTCTGAAAAAGAAAGCACGCCTTTGAAACACGTCAGTAGCAGCAGCCGCCCTGATGTCCTCTCCTTCGCCATCTGGAGACTGCTGTCTGAACAGAACTGAGTGCCACGATTTGGCGGCTATGACAAACTATTTTATCCCTAAAGGTTTGCGAGTAGTTTTTATCTTTGGTTTTAACAATAAAATTTCTTGGGATAATGCACTAGGCTGGTGCACCCTCTCTTTACCATCTCCTGAGGACAGTTCATCCCTGGTGATAAAGGGTGAAGCAGCAGAGTTGACTGTAGGCACAATAGACTTGTGCATGGCTAAAAAAATCGGCAATTGCGGAAATTCGGCAATTGCGGTAATTCGGCAATTGCGGTAATTCGGCAATTGCGGTAATTCGGCAATTGCGGTAATTCGGCAATTGCGGTAATTCGGCAATTGCGGTAATTCGGCAATTCGCGGTAATTCGGCAATTGCGGTAATTCGGCAATTCGCGGTAATTCGGCAATTGCGGTAATTCGGAAATTCACGGTAATTCTGCAATTGCGGTAATTCTGAAATTCGGCAATCGGAGCAGACGAAAATCCGAAATTCGGAAATCCGAAAAAACTAAGAATATTTGAAATAAATAATAACTATTCAATTTTAGGTATTGGAATTTCCTTGAAAGTTTGGCTGTTAATGAACTTAATATGAAATTTAACACTAATAGTCATACTTTCAAGAAAATGTCAATACCTATATTTAATAGTTATTTATTATTATTTCAAATATTATTTTTTATTTCCGAAATTCGGAAATAAGGAAGATCATTTGAAATAATAAGTTATCAATTTATAATTTTTACTTATTATAAATTATAATAAGCTATTATTTCAAATGTTTTTCCTTATTTCTGACCTTTGCAGTGTGTGACTGTATATATGCATACTGTATGTGTGTGTGTGTGTGTGCATACTGGGTGTGTATATACTGGGTGTATATTGGATGTATACTGTGTGTTTACATACAATATAAGCACAGTATATACACACCTAGTATGCACACACACATACATACAGTATGCATATATACAGTCACACACTGCAAAGGTCAGAAATAAGGAAAAACATTTGAAATAATAATAGCTTATTATAATTTATAACAAGTTAAAATTATAAATTAATAACTTATTATTTCAAATGCTCTTCCTTATTTCCGAATTTCGGAAATAAAAAATAATATTTGAAATAATAATAAATAACTATTAAATATAGGTATTGAAATTTTCTAGAAAGTAAGACTATTAGAGTTGAGCGAACCCGCACTGTAAAGTTCGGGTCCGTGCCGAACTTTGGGGTGTCCGGGACCCGGACCCGAACTTTTCAAAAAAAGTCCGGGTTCGGGTCCGGGGTTCTGGTAATTTTAATAAAAGTTCAGAAAATTGCTGTAAAAAAGTCCTGGAAGGTCCTAGAGGTCTGCAAAAGGATGGAAATGGGGGTAAGGGTGGAACAAGTGCCCTACAAAGAAATTGGGACAGGGAAATAACTAAAAGCATTTTTAAAAAAAAATCAAAAATGGAGGAGGATTTGGACCATCTTCAAACTGTCTGAAAAGTATTAACGGTAGAAGCCATATCACTGTTCTAAAATCATCTTCAAACGGTGTCAAAAAGTATAAATAAGCAGGGAGAACCCATATCACTGTTCTGCAAGCATCTGGAAACTGTTTAGAACACTTTACCTAAAACCGGGAGGAACCATATACCTGTTCTGCAAACATCTGGACACTGTTTAGAACACTTTACCTAAAACCGGGAGGAACCATATACCTGTACCTGTTCTGCAAACATCTGGAAACTGTTTAGAACACTTTACCTAAAACTGGGAGGAACCATATACCTGTTCGGCAAACATCTGGAAACTGTGTGTGTGAAACTATAGCAGAGCTAACCCATATCCCTGTTCTAAAATCATCTAAAAACATTGGGTGAAACTATAGCAGAGCGAACCCATATCCCTGTTCTTCTCTCTGCTATAGTTTCACACACAGTTTCCAGATGTTTGCAGAACAGGAATATGGTTCCTCCCGGTTTTAGGTAAAGTGTTCTAAACAGTGTCCAGATGTTTGCAGAACAGGGATATGGTTCCTCCCGGTTTTAGTTAAAGTGTTACACACAGTTTCCAGATGCTTGCAGAACAGTGATATGGGTTCTCCCTGCTTATTTATACTTTTTTGACACAGTTTGAAGATGATTTTAGAACAGTGATATGGCTTCTACCGTTAATTAATACTTTTCAGACACAGTTTGAAGATGGTCCAAATCCACCTCCATTTTTGAAATTTTTAAAAAAATGCTTTTAGTTATTTCCCTGTCCCAATTTCTTTGTAGGGCACTTGTCCCACCCTTACCCCCATTTTCCATCCTTTTGCAGACCTCTAGGACCTTCCAGGACTTTTTTATAGCAATTTTCTGAACTTTTATTAAAATTACCAGAACCCCGGACCCGAACCCGGACTTTTTTTGAAAAGTCCGGGTTCGGGTCCGGGTCCCGGACACCCCAAAGGACGGCACGCACCCAAACTTTACAGTGCGGGTTCGCTCAACTCTAATAGTCTTACTTTCTAGAAAATTTCAATACCTATATTTAATAGTTATTTATTATTATTTCAAATACTCTTTCTTATTTCCGAAATTCGGAAATAAGGAAGAACATTTGAAATAATAAGTTATTAATTTATAATTTTTACTTATTATAAATTATAATAAGCTATTATTTCAAATGTTTTTCCTTGTCATACGTGTGTGTTGTATGTATGTCATACGTATATATGTCAGTGTGTGACGTTTCCAGTCTTTATTCCTTTTTGTAAACTTTATTATCGAATAATATTAAATATTATTCATTTTTAATATTTAATTATTGAATAATAAAGTTTACAAGAAGGAATAAAGGCTTAAAGCCTTTATTCTTTCTCATAAACTTTATTATTATTTATTGATAATTTATATCCATAACTTTAAAAGATCTTTCATTCTGATAATCTCAACTCGCTTGGGCGTGACATTTCAAACCCACGCACGGCAGGAAACCCCACAGG
>BLSH010306120.1:518452-529923 GCA_018402905.1 Glandirana rugosa | reverse complement strand
AGATGGTGGGGGGGAGTATTCTGTCACTAGGCAGCGCTGTGGGCATTACACATCGCCCACAGCGCTGCTGCACGTCTTCTCTCCCCCCTCTCTCCTCTCACACTGCACCCATCGGTGCAGAGAGGAGAGAGAAAAGCCGGCGGAAGCGCCGGCTTGTTGACATGTGATCGCGCCGTCATTGGACGGCGCGATCACGTGGTGAAAGGCCGCTCGCAGCGGCCATTCACCGCGATCCGTGATCAGTCGGGTCCCCCGGACCCGACGGTCACGGATCTTCCCGTGTGCGCGCCCCAGGGGGCGCGCGGGAAGCGAGATTCTGCAGGACGTCCATGGACGTCCTGTCAGAATAACCCGACCGCGCTGTGGACGTCTTTTGTCTATAGCGCGGTCGGGAAGTGGTTAAGGCACAATACCAGACAGGCGCAGTGGCTCAGATTGCCTGGAAGCCTCTGGTTTTTCAGGGGATACAATAGGTTTTGACTAGACTCCTCAGGAGCTACTGACGACATAGATGTGCCCTACCCTGTAGGGTTAGTCCTGCTCCTCTTTTGAGGACATTGCAAGCCACAAAAAGGGAGTACCTGGGTTTAGGGAAACCCTTTAATAGGGCTCACCAAGTCCCTATGTAACAATCCTGCTAAGCACCTTAGCCTGCCAAGCAACACCTGGAGACTCACGTGACCCGGGTAAGGAGAAATGAACCACTGAAAATGCCTGGTTCAGAGCTTGCTTTGTGTCCCGCTGCTGTCCCCTAGAAGCCCCGCATGCTTGGCCTACACAGCTTAAATAAGCTGGCTGTGCGCCGGAACGCTCCGCACATGCGTGCGGTCCCGGTGAACTGGCCCGACTGTATTCGCCTATGATGCAAATCTTTGCGCGCTCAAATCAGGCTACGGCTCTTACCCGGCTCCATGTGCACACAACGCCTGTGGCGAAGCTGCATGCGGCATGGCCGCCAACTTCCAAGCTTCATGCGACCGCTCGTGCGCCATGGCGAATCAAGATGCTCAATGGCTCACCCTCGTGCACGGACATCCATAAAGGTAAAAAACAGCCAGACATGAGAAAAAAAAAATGATACTCTGAAAACACCCACAGCTAGCCCAAAACTCCCCACTGTAGTCACCACACACAGGTGTCCAGCCTCTAGCTAGCTTGACTGATTGTTACAATCACTGGGGCGCCCACAATAAGTAAATAAGGGGCTCTCACTTACCCATCCAGGCGCAGGTCAACCTTAGAAACGAAGAGCCCAATCTTCACCCATCAAGGCGGGTTCCTGTCACTTGAGGACCTTCAAGGACTGGATACCCTTTTCATGTTTAGGGTCCACTCCCTTGGACCTGTAACAGCACCCTGCAGGAATGCCTTAGCTCTGTGGTGTCCAGGATTCCACTACGCAGGGTCCAACACCCCGCGGTCGCATTACAGGCAAAACCTCGCAGGATCCTTGGGTCATCTTTGCGAGGCTCGGGTACCATTTATCTAAGCATATAGCCTGTTTCAAATGGATCAGATTGGTCAATCCCTTGATTCATTTAAGAACCGTTTTTGGGACTAAAGACCTGGAGCTCAGAGAGGTCAAACAAACGTGCCCTTCCACCTTGCAGACACTAGTAAAAAACTGAAGTGCTTCCAGTATTGGAGGGGTTATATAGGGCATATAGAGTGTTTTTCAACTCCAGTCCTCAAGGCACACCAACAGGTCATGTTTTCAGGATTTCCAGGAGTTTGCACAGGTGATTTGATCAGTTTCACTGCCTTAGTAATTACCACAGCTGTTTCATCTGAGGGAAATCCTGAAAACATGACCTGTTGGTGTGCCTTGAGGACTGGAATTGAAAAACACTGATATAGGGGATCACTTCTTGTCTAAGACTGTCTACCAGTGTCCATTCCCCCGATGATTAAGCATAACCCAGTAGGTAATGAATATTGGCTTAACCCTGTGTCCCGTGATGTATGAAAGAAAAAACAAACAAAAATAGATCAGGGCTTGATCTAGGTTACTGTTCATGTGATAGGGGTCAATTCACAAAGCTTTACCACATGCGATAAGGGTTTCATATTACTCATTTGTATACATTATCGCATGCGGTAACTTAAGTCCAATTCACACAAAAAATAAGACTACTATTGTACTTACAAGAAAAAAAAAAAAAAGCTCTTAAGTCCAATTCACAAAACGGACCAGAGTAAAAAAGCATGCGATAATTAGGTGATCACACCAGAGGCTTACCAGATGTCTGGATTAAAATCGCCTGTATATCAGAGAAAACCTCAGCCAAATATCCCTTAAATGAGGTCCACACTTCCAAGGAACAATCAATCCCCCATGTATCACAGCCCTGTGATCAAGTCGGAAGTGACGAAACGTAGGGGCGTGGCTACACGGCAACCCGAGGAGAGCTGATGCATCAGGCACACCAGAGGCTAGTACGCTCGCTAAGGAGAGGAGAGGAGGGAGGAACAGCTGACTGATACATGGGGGATCGATTGTTCCTTGGAAGTGTGGACCTCATTTAAGGGATATTTGGCTGAGGTTTTCTCTGATATACAGGCGATTTTAATCCAGACATCTGGTAAGCCTCTGGTGTGATCACCTGCATGCGGTCTTTTTTGGTGATGGAAACAAGTATGAAGGATTGATGCTGCACACTTAAAGGAGGACTGTTTATGGACACTTATATTGTCCCAATTTTGCACCAGTTTGTCTTGCACATATAGTTTGCACTGGCACTTTTGCATGAACTTTTTGCACATTATTGCATCATTTGCACTATGGTTTATTGATTTATTGATTATAGCGCTGCTTTTTACTATGATTTAATATAGTGAATGTTTACAGTGATTTATTTTTAAAGCAGCAGCTAGGTATTTATGTATTGAATCTCTATACATATTTACACATTTATTACACAAGTTTCACTATTAAGAAAATAATTTTCTGTGTTTTAATTGTTTATGCGATAATTAGGGTTTAGCTGGCGGCATCACATGCGGTATTTGTCAAAAAACTGCGGTTTGACAAATAGCTGGTTGCTAAAGAGCCGGCCTTCCCGACAGCCGCTTCCTTGGCAACCAATGATTCATCAGCTGTCAGCGGGTTCCCTGCGGACAGCTGAATTAATAAAAAAAAAAGCAAACAATGAAAAATAGAAATAAATAAAAAAAACAGTGTGGGGGTCCCCCCCCCATGCATGCCAGGCCCTTCAACATGGGGGTTGGTGCTTTGTTCCCTAATCAGAATCTGGAAGCCCCCTGATCATGCTCTCCCCCCCCCCCCCCATGTGAATGAGTAACCGGTACATACCATTCACCAAAAAAGTTTCACAAAATAATAACACACAGTTTTTCACAGTTCCTTTATGAAAAAATAAAAATGGTGTCCCCCAATGTAAAGCCACCGTTCATCACAGAGCCTGCCAGACTTAAAAAAGAAAAGAAGAAAAAAAAAAGAAGACGCTCCTGCCCTCGAAGGCTGGCTGCCTACTGCAGGCTCCGCCATCTAACATTTCTTATATAGGTATAGGGTGGGCCACCTGGCTATGTCACCTGGTGGTCCTGCCATTTGTGGCGTCACCAACCCAGCATGCACCTGTTTGTGATGTCGCAAGGGGGTGGGAATCACTAGTAGACGTAGCTAGGTGGTGCCGCCCCTTACCTATATAAGAAATGTCAGACTGCAGAGCCTGCAGTAGGCAGCAAGCCTTCGAGGGCAGGCGCATCTGTTTTTTTCCTTTCTCGGGTCTGGCGGGCGGTGTGATTTACTGTGGATTTACATCAGGGGACACTTTAAGGCATTGTCGAAAACTGTGCTTTTATTACTTTGACACTTTTTTGGTGAATGGGTAGGGGTACTATGTACCCGATACTCACTCACATGGGGGAAACGGGATCTTGGGGCCCCCTTCTTAACCACTTAAGGAATCTCTTTTTGACATTCAGTGTTTACAAATGAAAACTATTTTTTTTTGCTATGAAATTACTAGAGGATAATATGGCGGTCGTTACAATACTTTATATCACACTGTATTTGCGCAGTGGTCTTACAAGTGTAATTATTTTTGGGAAAAAATCACTGCGTTAAAGAAAAACAACAGTAAAGTTGGCCCAATTTTTTTTCCATATTGTGAAAGACCATGTTACGCCGAGTAAATTGATACCAAACATAACATGCTTCAAAATTGCACCCGCTCGTGGAATGATGACAAACTTTGTTACTTAAAAATCTCCATCGGTGACATTTAAAACTTTCTGCAGGTTGTCAGTTTTGAGTTACAGAGTAGATCTAGTGCTAGAATTATTGTTCTAACGACCGCGGTGATACCTCACGTGTGGTTTGAACACAGTTTTCATATGCGGCGTGACTTACGGATGCATTTGCTTCTGTGCGCGAGCTCGGCAGGATGGGGCGCTTTACATTTTTTTTTAGTATTTGTTTTCCTTTTTCCGGGAGGGGTGATGGGCACCTCTCCTGCCCCCGATAAAAGTGATCTCGCCGCCGCAAAGACCACTTATCTGTAAGCCGAACGCCTGCCGTTTAAAAAAAAAAACAAAAACAGGGGTATGGTTCAGGGCGAATGCCCCCACCCTTTCCTGAGCTGCATGCTCGGATAAGGGTCCGGTATGGATTTTAGGGGGGGGGGCATTTTTTAGAAAAATTCGGTGTGGGGACCCCACCCTGTTTTTCAACATTTTTGTCGAACTTTTTTTTTTTTTTTTTTTTTTACAGTCAGCTGTCATTTTTTTCTTTCCATCTATTAAATCTTCTGCCCTCGTTGTTTTAACTTTGGATAGTAAAACTTTTTTCTGCCAGTAAGTACCTTATACAGTCCACTTCCTCTTTGTCTGGTCATTAGCCTAGGCTTAGGACATCATGCACAGCTGTCTCTCTCACTCTTGTGAGAGACTGCCAGGAAGGGGGGATGAGTCATAAAAGGGCCAATGAGAGCTGCAGCACGAGGTGTGCCTGTGTGAATCCACAAAAATGGATACAGCCAGACTTAGCGGTGGGAGATTTCTGCAGCATATTTATCAAGTACAGAATCACAGTGTATATAAAATAATCTGCAAAGTGGTTGGTGGGAAGCTTCAGAATGGCAAAGATGTTATTACAAATTATGTGAGCAGACTGCAGTTCCTCTTTAAGGATGCGGCAGCCAGCTTCCAGACCCCCAGGCGGTTTAATAAATACCGCCAGCTAAACCCTGGTGGTAATTCGCTCATGCTTTTTTAAGCCCTGGTCCACTTGTGAACTGGGACTTAAGAGCTTTTTGTGCTTTTTCCACTCCTAAGCAACCAGCTCAATTAAATAACTAATGCAGCAATTTCCGCTAAATCAAATACCGCATTAGGTATTTAACTCCAAATTCTTAGTGAACTGAACACTACTGCATATTAATTAGCCATTATTTAACACTTTGTGAATTGACCCCTATGTCAGCATTAAGGTCAGTGGCAGTGTCATGTGTGATACCTCATTCTAATATTTTTTTTGCAGGTGGGTTATGGCAACAAACTTAAAGGTTAACTTAAATAAAAAAAGGACTCCCCTCTCAGGAAACACCACCTCAGACTGCAAGATTTAAGCCTCACCATCCCGCCGGCCCCCAAGTTCTCCAAGAGTACCTCCGGCCATCTGGGGAGACAAGAAAACACATCATACCAACCTTTATCTTTTCCAGATGATCCCGTCAGGAGTCTCTAAAGTTTCTGGGTGGGTACCGGTGCTGTCCCGAAAGACTCCTGGAAAAGGATGTTACTGGTAAGTGCAACTCCATTTTTCTCAAGATAGTCTTTCAGGACAGCCATCATAGAGAGGAAAACCAAGCACCTACCCTAGGGTGGGACTGCTGCTTGCAGAACTTTGGCTGACAGCAGGTCCAACCTGTAGTGCTTCACGAAGGTGGTAAAGCTGGACCACATTGCAGCTCTACAGATTTGCTCCGGAAAGGCACCACCCCACTCAGCTTGAGATGTCGCCATAGCTCTAGTGAAATGTGCCCTAATACCCTCCGAGGGCTCCAACCCTCTGACTGCATAGGCCTGAATAATAGCTGATCTCACCCAACTAGCTATTGGATATCTAGAGGCTTTGGACCCTTTCCTAGTCTCTGAAAATAAAACAAAAAAAAAAAAAAAGAAGATGAATCTGACCTCCTAAACTGCTTTGTACTATCCAAGTACTGAAGAACGCACCTTCTAACGTCCAATTTACGACTCCTGTTCCCTCACAGGAACAAAAAGTAGGCAACATAATTTCCTGACCTCTAGGAAACAGAGCCACCTTTGGCAAAAAGGCAAGATCCATTTTAAAAACCACATGGTCCAGAAAAACCTGAAGAAAAGGTACCCTGGAGAGGGCTTCTAGCTCACCAACCCTCCTTGCAGTGGTGATCACCACCAAAAGATACTGTCTTGATGGTAACCCATTTTACCGCACAAGACTCCAGCGGCTCGAAGGGCTCCCCAGTGAGGACCTGTAGCACCAAGGAGAGATCCTACACGGGGAAGGGGGAGCTTCTGACTGGCCTTTGTCTGCTTAAGGCTTTAAAAAAAAAAAAAACACACAATCCATGGACCTACTGCAAGCGGCTTTTCCAGGAACACACTCAGGGCGGATACCTGTCCTTTCAGAGTGCTAATGGCTAACCCCTTATTCGCTTCCGCCTGCAGGAATACCAACACTGCCACCAGGCTGCACACCGCGAAGGAGACACACCTTCAGGTAAATACAACGCAATTCTCCCTGTTTTAGCTACTTAAGAGGTTTGCTATTAGATGGTCCGAGAACCTCTTGCCCTCAGTATTTCCTCAGTAACCAGGCTGCGAGACTCCATTGCCCCACCTGGGGACAGCAGATCAGCCCTTGAAAAAAAAAAAAAAAGATCCTCTTGGACAGGCAGAATCCAGGAAGGCTCTACCGCCAGACCCTCGAGGACAGAGAATCATGGCCTCCTGGGCCAGTGTGGTGTGATTAGAAGGAACATCGTGTCCTCCGACTGAAATTTCCTCAATACTGCCGGTATCAGTACCCAAGGGGGGGGGGGGTGGAGACATAACGCCTGGAGAAATGCAAGCTCAGTGCGAGCGCATTTACTCCGATAACCCCTTCTCACCTGCTCAGGGAGAAGAGGCGAGCCTTTGTGTTGTCCCTCAAAGCGATATAGGTCCACACATGATGTAGATGTCCTGGTTCAAAGCCCTGTCGCCCACCCTCAGCGTCTTCCTGCTGAGGAAGTCTGCTACCCGGTTCAGTTCCCACTTCAAATGCACCACTGAGAGGGATAGAACGTTGGCTTCAGCCCACTTGAGGATGGCTTCCGCCAGGATCCCCAGGGACCTGCTCCTGGTACCCCCTTGCCTGTTGATATAAGCCACTGCTGAGGAGTAGTCAAAGCGGACGTGCATGTGCTGTCCCTGGTGTTCTTGCTAAAAGGCTCTGAATGCCAACCCAATTGCTCTCAGCTCCCTCCAGTTCGAGGACCTCCTTGCGTCCTCTCTCCCCCAGGTGCGCCCCCCAACCCGTGCCCGGTCGTGACTGTTCTGGAGACCGGCAGAACCCACTCCAGGCCTTGCGACAGATTTGCCATCCTCCTCCACCACCAAAGGGACCTCTTGACTTGACATGGGACAAGTACTAATGAGTCTAAGGACCTCTGGCTGTGACCCCAAACCCCCAGGATGAACAGGTGCAAAGGGCGGAAGTGCAGCCCCGCCCACTGTACTGCAGGGAGCGTGGATGCCAGTAGACCCAAAGTTGACATGGCTGGTCTTACCGAGACCTGACGGCTGCCCTGGAGTAATAACATTGCCCTGTCCACTTTCTGGATCTTTTCTAGGGGAAGGAAGACCTTCCGTTCTGTTGTATCCAACACGTAACCCAAGAATGTGACCCTCTGGGATGGAACCAAGTTGGATTTTTCTAGGTTCAAGAGCCACCCCAAGCTTTCTAGGGTGCTTCCTGCTACCTGTACATCTGGGGACAACTGCTCCGGGGAGGGAGCGAACAAGCGTAAAATCGCCCAAGTATGCGACTATGGAGATGCCCCTAAGTCGCAGAAATGCCAGGACCCCCACCAAGACCTTGGTGAAGATGCGGGAGGGGGGGGGGGGGGGAGTAGATAGGCCAAAGGGAAGGGCCCTAAACTGTAGGCTATTGAAACATTCAGAGGCTTCAAGATAAGCCAGAACTTTCCTGAAGACTTGCGGACTACCAAAGATGTGGGAGTAGAAGCCTCAGTCTGTCTCTCCTGCCGGAACCTGAACCACCTCCTCTTGTTCCTCCAGCTCCTGCAGGGAGGATAGAAGAGCTGACACCGTGGAAGCTCTGTGACGAGAAGTGTATGGGGGGGAGGCTTCTAAAACTTCAGCTGGTACTCTCTTGTTCAGGAGGGCGAAAAATCACTCCCCCACGCCCTTTGCCCTTCTTTCCCCAAGCTTTCTTTGGTCCTTCAGCTTTTGGGGCCCCAAACTTCCTCTGGGGATAGGACCTCCTCTTAGTCTGCTCCCCAAATTTTTGCTTGATGGGAAAGGCCTTTTTCTTGTCAGCCGTCCGATCCAAAACAGCCTCCAAACCTGGCCCAAACAAGTCCCCTGTGAGTGTGACCTTGGACGCGCTATCCCCCTGCCACGTTTTAAGCCATAGGGCCCTTCTAGCTGAATTGGCCTGGACTGAGGATCTTGCGGACATGCGCACTGACTCAGCCGAGGCATCCGCAATGAACACCACCCCTTTTAGGAGCATGGGTAAGGAAGACAGGATTGTTTCCTTTGAAATCCCGGCTTCAATGTGCACCTTAATCTGTGTCAGCCATTATTCCATGTTGCAAGCCATCACTGTGACCGCCATGGCGGGCTTGAGGTTTCCTAGTGACGAGTCCCAGGACTTTTTCAAGAGAGAATCTATCCTCTTGTCCATGGGGTCCGAAAATGCCCCCATGTCCTCAAAGGCCAGGTCGTTATGCCTGGACACTAGTGAAAAGGCCGCATCCAGCTTGGGCGATTTATTTTAGACTAACACTGCCTCCTCCTCCGCATAAGGAAACCTGGGTTTCAAAGCCCTTGAAAAGAATGGTTTTCTTTCAGGGTCTTGCCACTCCCTTGCATGGCATCGAATAAGGCGTCATGGACTGGGAACACCCTCCTCTTATGTTCCCCAAAGCCCTATATCTGGTCATGGAGAGACTGTTTTTTTTCTTCTTGGATTCCCAAAGTGGTATGAATAGCTCCTAAGAGATCCTCCACTTTCTCTAGGGAAAGTTTATATCGAGAGATTCTCGTTGATTCCCCATCCACCCCCTCTCCCTCCAACTCCTCTTGGGAGACAAGTGGCGCTGTCTGGCTCCTCCTCAATTTCCTCTCTGGAGCCCCCTGGCATCTCTCCACTGATGGAGGTAGCATCCGCCAGGCTAGGTGCAATGCTCTGCTACGCTGGTGGAGGATTAAAGTGGGGCTGTGGCATTTGAAAACTGGAAGGTGCTAGAAAGCTCCTCGACAGACACTGCCAAGTCCGTACACTGTTCTGCCGCTTGCTCCTTCACTAACCCCTCAATGCACTCCTTACAGAGCGCCTTGGACCAGGACACATTCATTGTGGCCCTGCAGCTTCCCCCTGGGCAGGAGAAAGTGAACCCCCCAGACTTACTGCTTCCCCAAGATGCAGCTGCTCAGGTACCTCCCAGGCTCCATCTGGCTGCAGGAAAAAAGGGATTTTTTTGTATAACTTACCGTAAAATCCTTTTCTCTGAGTTCACTGACAGACGCAGCAATTCTTATGACACATGGGGTTATGCTCATCCTACTAGGAGTAGCCTAGGCAAAACAAACAAAAGTGTAGGTTGGCCCCTCCCAGGGGGCCGTCCTCACCTTAGCATATAATCCCCCTGCTCTGCACAGCACACCAGTTCGTAACAAGCCGTACAAAACCAACGCAGAGGGGTGGGTGCTGCGTCTGTCAGTGAACTCAGAGAAAAGGATTTTACTGTAAGTTATACAAAAAATCCCTTTTTCTCTTCCGTTCCCTGACGCAGCAATTCTTATGACACATGGGGACGTCCCAAAGCAGTGCCAATCAAGAGGGGTGGGCAAACCATAACAACTGTACCCAACAGAAAAACGCCCTCTCAGGCGGCGCTAACCGCGCCTATACTGCCGCTTGTAATACCTTGCGGCCAAAAGCAGCATCCGAGGATGCTGCAACATCAATTTTGTAAAACTTAGTAAACGTGTGCACTGAGGCCCAAGTAGCCGCTTTGCACACCTGAGACACCGAGGCTTGGTGTCTAAACGCCCAGGATGTACTGACTGCCCTGGTGGAATGAGCCGTGACTGGAAACGGGGGAACCTTACCCCGAATCTCATATGCATGAGTCACGGTCTTCCGTATCCAACGAGACACGGTAGCTGACGAGGCCGCCATACCTTTGCGTGACCCTTCCGTCAGCACAAATAAAGAATCAGACTTCCGAAAGGAAGCTGTAGAACTTAAATGCACCCGCAAGGCCCTCACCACATCCAAAGAATGCAGCTCAACTTCTTTGGGATGTGATGGGTGCGGGCACAATGAGGGGAGAACAATATCCTCATTTAAATGAAAAGAAGAAACCACCTTCGGAAGAAACGAAGGGGAAGGTTGCAGAACTGCCTTGTCCTTATGGAGGACAAAGTAAGGTGACTTGCAGCATAATGCTGCTAACTCCGACACCCGCCTGGCGGATGTGATGGCTACCAGAAAGGCCACCTTCTGCGACAACTGTAAGGGAATGTCCCTAATCCTTTCATATGGCGGTTTCTGCAACACAGAAAGCACCAGATTCAAATCCCACGGTACCAAAGGTGACCGTATCCGAGAAGCCACATGACTTACCCCCTGTACAAATGTACGGATCAATGAATGAGACGCCAAGGGCCGTTGAAAAAGAACCGCCAGGGCCGAAATCTGCCCCTTAAGCGTACTTGATGCCAGGTTCTTGTCTAGACCTTGCTGTAAAAATGACAGTACTCTGGATACTCTATAAGAGCGGGGGTTCCAACCCCCTGCCTCGCACCAGGTAATGTAGGCCTTCCAGGTCCTATGATAAATCTTACGTGAGGAACTCTTACGTGCTTTCATCATAGTAGGGATTACGGAGTCAGAGACACCCCTACCCCTCAATACCTGGGACTCAATAGCCAAGCCGTCAAAGCCAGCGAGGGTAAAGCAGGGTGCAAGATGGGCCCCTGAAACAGCAGGTCCCCGTGAAGCGGAAGCCGCCACGGAACCTCTGCTACCATCCGTACTACGTCGGTATACCAAGGACGCCGGGGCGAAGCCTGAGCTACCCGGATTGTCGGTATTTCCTCCCCCTCTACCCCGCGTACGACCCGTGGTAGAGCCTTTAGAGGAGGAAAAATGCACAGCAGCCGATACTGCCCTCGAGGCCTGTGAAACACTGCCCCCCCATAGCCGACGACACGTAAAAAGGAGG
>BLSH010306120.1:506803-518442 GCA_018402905.1 Glandirana rugosa | reverse complement strand
GGAGGAAAAATGCACAGCAGCCGATACTGCCCTCGAGGCCTGTGAAACACTGCCCCCCCCCCCCCCCAACGGATCAGAGCCGCCTCCACGGCTGTTGCTGCGGTTTTTGTTCCGCCCTGATGGTTTACGTACGCCCCCTCCGTGGCATTGACCGACTGAACCAGAACCGAGCGGCGCAGCTCTACTGTCCCACGGGACAGTCAGAGCTTGATCGCTCTCAGTTCCGGTACCTACATCGACCAATTGAGGGGAAGAAAACTTCTCCCCCCTTTTAGGGCCGGAACCTGAATCCCCCAAACCAAGGGTCCCCGGGACTGACGCTCCGACTTGATCAGCCTGTCCAGGGATAGAGGAGATTTGTCCCACCGCGACTAAATTGCCTTCCGCAGGAGCCGAGTGTTCTGGGCGTAAGGTATCGCTTTGCAAGTCGACCTCCTGAGCCCCAACACCCGTATACAGAACCGTAAGGAGAACCACTGGCGCGATCACAGGGTTCGCCCTGCCTAAAGCATTAGAAGCTTGCTCGGTGTTCGGAACACCCCAGCCTGTACCGTGTCCGGCATCAGACCCAGGTACTCCAGCCGGCGTTCAAGATGACTTCTGTCTGCTGAGCGCCTCACTGGCGCCTAGAGGCGCCTCCTGACGCTTCTGCGGAAGCCTCCCGTTTGAGGGGGAAGGACTTTTCTGGGGGCAGAGAGCTGCCCCCTTTTTAAGGACTTCCTGCACAAGGACTGCAGTTCTCCCAATCGACCACTGGAGGCCGCCAGAGAGAAGGCTGGAAACCACATGGTTCTCAAACAATGGACGCTGCCATTACACACATGCGGTCGACCATGAACGAGCGGTGCTCCAAAATCCAATGGCCACGACCCACCTAACACATTGCTCCTGACGGTCGGTGCAGATTCGAACGGTTAGTGCAAAGGTGCCTGCGGGGGATTGAGGGGGGAGGGGGAGTGGGGAGAAGGCCTCTAACAGACCCCCAACGGCTGACCACCACAGAGCTGCCCAGGTGCCCACTCTCCATGCCTCTAGGGCGGAAGAGGGGTTCACTCACCAATCCGACGGGCGCAGCGGGTAGCCACCCGGAGCAGACCAACCTCCCCGCAAGGAGGCATGCTGCTGGCCAGGCCACTGGACAGGCGAACCAGTCACTGGGCTCTAGTGGGTTTTAGCCACTGGCCCCCCGCACGGAACAGGCGCTATGCGGTGGGCCCCCCTAAGGGGGATCGCATAGTGTCGGCCGGACTGGGGAAAGATTAGGATTCGAGATATCCTATATAGCACCAGCCAGCTTCTTGATAGCAGTCTTCCTTAGATGAATCTTCAGGAGACCGCAGATCCCATAGGTAACCAGGTCTACCCCTTGCACTAGGCAAATAAAAACTGGTGTGCTGTACAGAGCAGGGGGATTATATGCTAAGGTGAGGACGGCCCCCTGGGAAGGGCCAACCTACACTTGTTTGTTTTGCCTAGGCTACTCCTAGTAGGATGAGCATAACCCCATGTGTCATAAGAATTGCTGCGTCTGTCAGAGAACGGAAGAGAAATAGGATTTTTTGACTTACCGTAAAATCCTTTTCTCTGAGTTCACTGACGGACGCAGCAGCTCTATTCATGACATGTGGGGTTATCCACCTTATCACTAGGAGTGAACTAGGCAGAACAGTTCAGCTAAAAGCAGGCACAGCCCCTCCCAGGGGCAGTCCTCACTTGGTATAACCCCTCCACCCTGCAAAGCACCCTCAGTTTGTAACAAGCAGTACAAACTCAACAAACGAGGGGTGGGTGCTGCGTCCGTCAATGAACTCAGAGAAAAGGATTTTACGGAAAGTCAAAAAATCCTATTTTCTCTTTCGTTCATTGACAGATGCTGCAACTCTATTCATGACATGTGGGGACGTCCCAAAGCAGTGTCAAAATGAGGGGTGGGTAAAGCAACAAACTGTACCCAACAGAAGAGCTCTCCATGAGGAGCCAGGCGCGCCTCACACCACCGCCTGCAAAACTTTGGGGCCAAAAGCAGCATCCGAGGATGCTGAAACATCAACTTTGTAAAACTTTGAGAAGGTGTGCACAGAGGTCAAAGTAGCCGCCTTGCACACTTGAGGTACCGACGCCTGATGTCGGAAAGCCCAGGAGGTGCTAATCGCCCTGGCAGAGTGAGCCGTGACAGGAAAAGGGGGCTCCAGACCCCGAATAGTATACGCATGGGTCACCGTCTGTCTAATCCAACAGGAAATAGTGGCCAACGAGGCCGCCAAACCCTTGCGCGGGCCATCCACTGCGACAAAGAGCGCATCCGACCTCCGAAAGGAGGCCGTAGCCACCAAATACACCCGCAGAGCCCGGACCACATCCAGTAAGAGCAAAGCAACCTCCTAAGGCCCCTTTCACATGGGCGGATGATTCGGGTCCGCCTGTCAGTTTTTCCAGGCGGACCCAAACGGACGCTCCATTGCTCTCTATGGAGCGACTGATGTCAGCGGTGACATGTCCGCTGACACCCAATTCGCCAAAAACAGACGGATGGAAACCCTATTATCCATCTGTCTGGCGGA
The DNA here is from genome assembly GCA_018402905.1 of Glandirana rugosa. NCBI lineage: Eukaryota > Metazoa > Chordata > Amphibia > Anura > Ranidae > Glandirana > Glandirana rugosa. The sequence goes on along the minus strand of BLSH010306120.1, from coordinate 515,881 downwards.
TTGGATGGGATGAACACGGACAGATGGTCTGTGTTCATCCGATTCTCCATAGAGGAGAATGGAGTTCTGACAGTGCAGAGACTGTCCTGTTATCCGACGGCTCAGCTGGGATAAATGGACAGATCCCCGCTGAGCAGCGGAGCCTGTCAAAACAGACTCCGCTAGTGTGAAAGAACCCTTAGGGTGAGACGGGCACGGACACAGCGAAGGAAGGACAATGTCCTCAGTGATGTGAAAAGAAGAGACCACCTTCGGTAAAAAGGAAGGGGACGGGCGCAAAACCGCCTTATCCCTATGTAGGACCAGATACAGAGACCTACAGGACAGAGCTGCCAGCTCAGACACCCGCCTGGCGGATGTGATAACCACCAGGAAAGCCAGCTGCAAAGAGATTTCCCTGATATTTTTGAAGGGCGGCTTCTGAAGCACTGAAGGACCAAATGAAGGTCCCATGGTACCCAAGGCAACCGAACCTGGGGGGGCGATATGACGAACCCCTTGTACAAAGGTACGGATCAAGGAATGCGTCGCCAAAGGACGCTGAAAAAAGATTGCCAGGGCAGAAACCTGCCCCTTGATAGTGCTCAATGCTAGCTTGTGGTCTAGGTCTTGTTGAAGGAAGGCCAGCACCCGGGCCACCGAAAAGGAAGGGGGGTTCCACCCCCCCACTTCGAACCAGGCAAAGTAAGCTTGGTATATCTTGCGTGAAGTGGACTTACGTGCCTTGAGCATGGTGGGAATCGGGAGGCGCCAGGGAACATCCACCACCATCCGCACCACGTCTGCGTACCAGGGATGCCGAGGCCAATCTGGCGCTACGAGAATGGTAGCCAAGGGCACCCAGGAGGACTCACCACTGCCCGGCTCCCTACACCAGGAGAGTGCACTGCCAGTAGCTGCTGCTGAGGTCTGCTGCCGCTGTCCCCCACGTGCTACCTGCGGCTGACAGGAAGGTGGCGCCATAACACAGCAGGACCGCCCCCGCACGCTCTGATCCCAGCAGAGCGCGGGTGGCCACCCAAAAATGGCCGCCGGAGGACACTAGAGGCCAAACCGCCGGCAGGGCCCCCGCAAAATGGTCTACAAGAAAGTGGCGGCCACGGCTAAACATGCGGCCGGACTGAGGGAAAATGGCATCTGGGCCATAAAATGGCGCCGATCGCCGCGAGAAGCGGCCACCGAAGCGGCCCACGGAGTGTCCGGGCCCTAGGCCGAGGGGTGGTCCGGGGGAGACAAGCGAGCGGAGCAGTTTGAGGTACGGTGGGTGAGGGGGGGGGGAGGAGGTGGAGGAAGGGAGAGAGGCCAGCCCAATACCCCAGGGGGGAACCTGTATGACCCCCCACACCCAGTGGGATGGGGAGGCTTAAATCTTGCAGTCTGAAGCAGTGTTTCAGAGGGGAGGAGCCAAGGTCTCGCTATGGTGGCTGTCCAACTTCATTCATACTAGTTAAGTACTTACAGTGGGTACGGAAAGTATTCAGACCCCCTTAAATTTTTCACTCTTTGTTATAGACATTTGCTAAAACCATTCATTTCATTTATTTACTTTCATACAGTTCATTTATTTTCCTCATTAATGTACACACAGCACCCCATATTGACAGAAAAACACAGAATTGTTGACATTTTTGCAGATTTGTTAAAAAAAAGAAAAACTGAAATATCACATGGTCCTAAGTATTCAGACCCTTTGCTGTGACACTCGTATATTTAACTCTGGTGCTGTCCATTTCTTCTGATAATCCTTGAGATGGTTCTACACCTTCATTTGAGTCCAGCTGTGTTTGATTATACTGATTGGACTTGATTAGGAAAGCCACACACCTGTCTAAATAAAAACTTACAGCTCACAGTGCAGGTCAGAGCAAATGAGAATCATGAGGTCAAAGGAACTGCCTGAAGAGCTCAGAGACAGAATTGTGGCAAAGCACAGATCTGGCCAAGGTTACAAAAAAAAATTCTGCTCCACTTAAGGTTCCTAAGAGCACAGTGGCCTCCATAATCCTTAAATGGAAGATGTTTGGGACGACCAGAACCCTTCCTAGAGCTAGCCGTCCGGCCAAACGAAGCTATCGGGGGAGAAGAGCCTTGGTGAGAGGTAAAGAAGAACCCAAAGATCACTGTGGCTGAGCTCCAGAGATGCAGTTGGGAGAAAGTTGTAGAATGTCAACCATCACTGCAGCCCTCCACCAGTCGGGGCTTTATGGCAGAGTGGCCCGACGGAAGCCTCTCCTCAGTGCCAGACACATGAAAGCCCACATGGAGTTTGCTAAAAAAAACACCTGAAGGACTCCAAGATGGTGAGAAATAAGATTGAGGAGACCAAGATAGAACTTTTTGGCCTTAATTCTAAGCGGTATGTGTGGAGAAAACCAGGCACTGCTCATCACCTGTCCAATACAGTCCCAACAGTGAAGCATGGTGGTGGCAGCATCATGCTGTGGGGTAGTTTGTCAGCTGCAGGGACAGGACGACTAGTTTCAATCAAGGGAAAGATGAATGTGGCCAAGAACAGGGATATCCTGGACGAAAACCTTCTCCAGAGTGCTCAGGACCTCAGACTGGGCCGAAGGTTTACCTTCCAACAAGACAATGACCCTAAGCATAGAGCTAAAATAACGAAGGAGTGGCTTCACAACAACTCCGTGACTGTTCTTGAATGGCCGGCCTAGCCAGAGCCCTGACTTAAACCCAATTGAGCATCTCTGGAGAGACCTAAAAATGGCTGTCCACCAATGTTCACCATCCCACCTGACAGGACTGGAGAGGATCCCCAAATCCAGGTGTGAAAAACTTGTTGCATCTTTCCCAAAAAGACTCATGGCTGTTTTAGGTCAATAGGGTGCTTCTACTAAATACTGAGCAAAGGGTCTGAATACCATGTGATATTTCAGTTTTTCTTTAACAAATCTGCAAAAATGTCAGCAATTCTGTGTTTTTCTGTCAATATGGGGTGCTGTGTGTACATTGAGGGAAAAAAATGAACTTAAATGATTTTAGCAAATGGCTGCAATATAACAAAGAGTGAAAAATGTAAGAGGGTCTGAATACTTTCCGTACCCACTGTATACCAGGATGATAGCATAACTGTTAAAGCAGTAATAAACCCAAAAGCAAAAATATTGCAGCTTACCAATTCTTAAATGTGATGACTGTTATTGGCTTCCTTTTTAGGCTATTTATTTTTTATCTAGTTAACAAGCCAACAAGTATGTTTTTCAAAGGATAAGCTCTCCAGCAAAATGTATCAGTGTACAAAAGGAAAAAGGGGTTTGCTGTAACCGCTTATAAAGTGTGAGCTGGAGTTGAGCTTGAATTTGTTCTAAATCTGCTCATATATTTAACGGAACCCTCGCCCCCAGACTGACAATAGTGCTGCCTGCTGTGCCCCCTGTGCTCCTTCATCCAGAGTGGTGTCTCGCTAATACAGGTGCTGTGTTACTGCCCAGATTACCAGGTGAAAACGAAGGGGGAAAAGCAAATGCAAAAACTGATGCAGCCACCACATCCAATGATTGGTTAGCTGCATTATTATATTTTTTGTTTTGGGTTTGGGTTTAATACTGGTTTACATAGAAAGGTTATAAGGAAGGCATGAAGCAGCAATAAGTGCTAACATTTTTTTCCTGACAGGTTTTCATTAACATTTGCACATCTGGGAACAGACTTGCTCTTGCAAATTGCACCGAGGGCAGTACAACTGTTGTCATAGTGGTGCGATTCTGCACTATGGTACACTGAAACAAATCTGTAAGGCTTCACCAGCTTGTCCCTTAAAGTGGTTGTAAACCGATGGGTGCTTTTTTTTTTTTCTTTTAGACCTGTAATGTAGCCATAATGTGCTAGTTTGCACCGCATACTAGCACATTATGTGAAACTTACCTGAACACTAAGAATTCCAGGAATGCCATGTCATCGCTGGAGGCAGCTTCAATCTCCACTCACCTTTCTAATGGGTCTGCAGACTCCAGCTGTGTGACTGGCAGGAGCCGCAATGATGTCATTCCTGTGCATGCGCAGGGGAGTGGCCTTTTACGGCACAGGATTCTGAAGGAACGGCCCGGGTGGCCATTCCTTCAGAGCTCATGCACCAATGACATCTTCGGCTCATATACAGTAAATGTCTCCTAAACGGTGCATGTTTGGGAGATATTTCCAGTACCTATAAGGTAAGCCTTATTATAGGCTTATCTATAGGTAAACGTACAAGATTGAGGTTTAAAACTACTTTAATGCAAGTCGATGGAGAGATCTGTACCCTCTGTACATCCACTGTTTCTCCCGCTGTTCAAAATATAGACTGCAGCAACTGAAGCACAGTTGAGATGTAATGGCAGTTTGTCATGGGGGGGTAAATGGTTTCACTACAAACCTCAGGGGGTAGAATGTTTAGGGATTAAAATGGAAAGTGCCTATAGAAAAGACAAGAGGAGACCCAACCTTCTGCCACCCTTGAAGTTTGCAAGTCTTATTAACCACTTCTGGTCTTTAGGACGTACCTGTACATGTTCAGATGGGAGCGGTGATATCTGGGTTATGGCTACAGCTAAGGCTGGGTTCACACCACAGCATGGAGCATCCCTGTTCACCATTTTAGGTCCGGTTTCATCCCGAACTTTTGGCTAAATTCAGACCTGAAATGGACCAGAAGACGCAGAGGACTCATGCAAATCGCACCGGAAAAGCTCCGGAGATGTGTGAACCATAGAGAGCCGGTCACAATCTCCTAACATGCGAATTGGAAGGTGGGGAAACCCACATCCAAATTTGCAATAGTGTGAACCCAGCCTAAAAGTAAAAAGGGGACTTTACAGTCAATAATTTTTACATGCGGGTCTCCCCCCCAAGGCGCCCCTGACGATGTCAATCTTATGACGAAACATGTTGGCTGGTACCAGAAGTGACACAACCACGCCCCTTTGATTGTTTGTGTGCTGTCGGATCCAACACTGTGCTTGCCGCTGCAGTTTTATTATTATTGTGTGTCACTCTACATTCAAATGTGAGCGGAATTCCTTTTATGAATAAATTACTTATTCATAGTCAGTGGATTACGCTATGGTTCTATTTTTATTGGTTCCATGGTACACATGTAGGCTGTGATGACCGCGGTATAACACTGCCTGGATCACCGCTGTTCCACCTGGGGGATGGTTGTTTTCCCTCACAAGCATGTGTGGCTTTTTCCATTTGTTTGGAAGCCCATAGCTTCTGGTAAGCTGCCATCTACATTGTATGGTGGTGGTCTCACTGAAGTTTATGTGGATAACATCATTCCTTTGGTTTCCAAGTTTTCAGAAATTTTTCTCTATATAGACGTTTCACACTCCTGTGGTCTCTATGAACTTTTTCCTTGGATTATTCATGAACTATACATTATTATAAACATACTGGATTTATTTGGTATTTATGAATTTATATTTAGTTATCTGTATATTTATATATTTTATTGTTTATGTATCAGTATTTAGAATGAGCACTGCACTTTACGACACTTATGCACTATGTGTTTTTAATCTATTTTACCTGTGCCAGCAGCTGTTGTGGCTTTTCATTAACTTATTTCTACATTGTTTATGCACTGATATACCCCCTTTTATTTCATACTATTATGTATGGTACACACGCCCATAGGCGTGCGCACATAGGGTGGCAGGTGTGCCCGGGCACACCCTGATCACCCTGTACTGTGCAGATTCTCCTGCTGCCTGGCTGCAGAGAAGGACTGGGGAATCTCTGTCCTCAGTCTCTATCTCGGTCTCAAAAGTGAGACAGTGGTCTGTTTAGGCCCCTGATATTTCATCAAAGCCCCCCAGCAGGGCTCCTAAAATAAATTGTAAAAAAATAATAAACTATAATATTGTAAAAAATAATAATAAAAAAAAAAAAAAAACTACTGACACCGATCTCTGCCCTTCTGACATATACACATGCATGTTTGTTTGCGCTTTGTGGTGCACACCCTGATGCAATAGGCTGCGCACACCTATGCACATGCCCAAAGTGTTCAAAGGTGTGCGATTAGCGCAGCACATCGGTCATATAAGAATTTATGGCTATGTTTAACCACTTAAGGACCGGAAGGATTTCCAGCTTTAGGACCGGAGCCCTTTTTGCGATTCGGCACTGTGTCGCTTTAACTGAAAATTGCAGTCGTGTGACGTTGTACCCAAACAAAATTTGCGTCCTTTTTTTCCCACAAATAGAGCTTTCTTTTGGTGGTATTTGATCACCGCTGCGTCATTTCTGATCGCCGCTATAAACAAAAGAGCGACAATTTTGCAAAAAAAAAAAAAAACAAATTTCTTACATTTTGCTAAAATACAAATCCAAAAAAAAAAAATATAAAAAAACATTTTTTTTCATCGGTTTTGGCCGATTTACATTCTTCCTCATATAAGTGACAAAAAAAAATTGCAATCTGCGTTTATTGATTGGTTTGCGCAAAAGTGGTCGCATTTACGGATGATGAGAATTCATTTTTGGGGTTTTTTTTTTTTTTTTTTTTACTAGTAATGGCGGCGATCTGCGATTTTTAGCGGTACTGCGATATTAGGGCGGACACGTCGGACCATTGGCATTTATACAGCGATCAGTGCTATAAAAATGCACCGATTACTGTGTAAATGCCATTGGCAGTGAAGGGGTTAACCTGCAGGGGGCGCTCTAAGGGTTAACTATGTTCCCTGGGCATGTTCTAACTGTATGGGGACTGCCCTAGCAGGGGAAGGGAAGTGGTCACAGCCTCCGTGTAGAGGAAGGCTGTGATCACAGCCCTTCCCCCTCTCACAGAACGGAGGTCTGTGTTTACTTACACGGACCTCCGTTCTTTCACTCCGGGGGGGGCATCGCGGGTGGCCGGCGGAGATAGACTCCGCCGCACCCGCTCCCTGGCCCTCCCCGAACACAGTGAGCGCGCGGGCGCGCCTCCGGCGTCGCACGCGCGCTCACTAGGTACGATCTCGCGGCCACCGTCATATGACGGCGACCCGCGTTATCGAACCACCTTGCCGCCGTCAGATGCCGATCGGCAGTCGGCAAGTGGTTAATATCTCAGACTGCTAGCAGCTTTTCACTTGTTCTATTTTTCATCTTTTTTGTGTGTGGTTTCATTCAATTTATAACAATAGTTCCTACTACTCCTACAGGAAAAACAAAAATGTAACAAGACAGCTCATAAAACTGACTTTAAGGGTGTCTAAGCGAAAACAGACTTCCTGGCCGAATTTTTAAAAAACAAGAAAGATTGTATGTTGCCAGTGCTAAAGTGTTGCACTTTATGCAGTTATACTATACAAGTGTAGAAAGTAACCAGTGCATTTTTAACATGTTTACATGGAAGCTCAGCGCTGTACAGCTTGCAGAGATGCTTATTTTTCTGTACTAGAGCTGAGCTGCATCCAGGCAGGCCATTAACCACTGGGCACTTAAACCCCCTTAACAACCAGACCAATTTTCAGCATTCAGTGCTCTCACATTTTGAATGACAATCAGTCATGCATCACTGTACCCATATGAAAATTGTGTCCCTTTTTTCACACAAATAAAGCTTTTTCTTTTGGTGGCATTTAATCACCGCTGGGATTTTTCTTATTTTTTGCACTATAAAAAAAAAGACCAAAAATTTAGATTTTTTCTGAGTTTCTGTTATAAAATTTTGCAAATTAGTAATTTGTCTTCATAAATTTTGGCCAAAATTTATGATGCTACATATCTTTGGTAAAAAAAAATGTGTATATTATTTGGTCTTAGTGAAGGTTATAGAGTCTACAAGCTATGGTGCCAATCACGGAATATTGATCACACCTGATGTACTAACGGCCTATCTCATTTCTTAAGACCCTAGCAAGCCAGGAAAGTACAAACACCCCCCAAATGACCCCTTTTTGGAAAGTACACATTCCAAGGTATTTAGTAAGAGGCATGGTGATTTTTTGAAGTTGTAATTTTTTTCCCACAATTCTTTGCAAAATGAAGATTTTTTTTTCTCACAAAATTGTCATATGTTAACAGGTTATTTCTCACACCCAGCATTGCACTTACACTTTTGAAGGTCCTGGAGCACCAGGACAATTGAAACGCCCAAAAAATTACCCCATTTTGGAAAGCAAACACCCCAATGTATATTCTAGGAGGCATGAGTCTTTTGAACATGTCATTTTTTCCACATGTTTTTGGAAAATGTGGAAAGAAAATAAAAACGTAAATTTTTTTTACACAAAGTTGTCCATTTATACAATATTTCTAACACACAGCATGTGCCTAGCAAAAACTACACCACACAAAATATTCTGCTACTCCTCCCGAGTATGGCGATACCACATGTGTGACACTTTTACACAGCCTGGCCACATACAGAGGCCCAACATGCAGGGAGCACCATCGGGTGTTCTAGGGGCATACATTTCAAATCTAATTTGACTACCTTTTACACTATTGTGAGGCATTGTGGTGGCACAGATGGGCAGTGTAGTGGCACGGATGTGTCACGGATGAGAACTGATGGGGGATGACTGAGCACGGATGGGGATGACTGAGCACGGATGGGGATGACTGAGCACGGATGGGGATGACTGAGCACGGATGGGGATGACTGAGCACGGATGGGGATGACTGAGCACGGATGGGGCTGACTGAGCACGGATGGGGCTGACTGAGCACGGATGGGGCTGACTGAGCACGGATGGGGCTGACTGAGCACGGATGGGGCTGACTGAGCACGGATGGGGCTGGGTGAGCACGGATGGATGGCTGGGTGAGCACGGAAGGATGGCTGGGTGAGCGAGCATACATGGATGGATGGGTGAGCAAGCATGGATGGATGGATGGGTGAGTGAGCAAGCATGGATGGATGGGTGAGTGAGCATGCATGGATGGATGAGCGAGCATGCATGGATGGATGAGCGAGCATGCATGGATGGATGGATGAGCGAGCATGCATGGATGGATGAGCGAGCATGCATGGATGGATGAGCGAGCATGCATGGATGGATGAGCGAGCATGCATGGATGGATGAGCGAGCATGCAACGTACGAGCGAGTAGGTAGGTACGTACGAGCGAGTAGGTAGGTACGTAC